>JAQFZX010001838.1:0-24675 GCA_034682405.1 Hydroisotoma schaefferi | reverse complement strand
ATAATACTAGTTTTACTTAGTGCTTTTTGGGTTATAGTTTGGGCTATCGTGCTAGAGTTTATGGGTCGATATAATCACAATTGTATTAAATGTTTGGCATCCTGGAAAGGATTTGAATGGCCTGGAGAAACGAAGATGGAGAAAGGGGGGTTCAATAAATTTCGAAAGTCTTGTCGTCCGTTGGGGCTTAAAAGCTTTTCCTTTTGCATTCGGCGAAGAACCGTACTTGTCTTTTTAAAAAGGGTTATCCGGGGAACTTTTAAAGCCTTGCTTGCTTCAGCATGAGGAATTAGACAGAAGTTGGGGAATCGAAATGATAAAAGTATTTATAATTCATGTGAATTTTTGGTTTTAATTCTTTAAAGCTTTTGCTTCACTTTGCGTAGACATAAGTTAGAGAAAAGTAGTAATAGAAGGTATTATTGATTGTTTTGATTTGATTTGAGTCTTTATTAAAGTGTCGAGCCAGTTAAGTTCAACATTTACAAATTGGTCCACCACTAACCACTAATGAATGACACTATTGGTCGTAAGACCTTAATAAAAAATTTACCTGTAAAATAAATAACTAGAAATAAATGAAATCCTCCTCTGGTTTTTCCATAATCCATATCTTAACATTTTCTTTAAACTTCTCATAGCTCATTGCCGAATAATTCCATAAGTTTGGCAATGAGTTCCATAGAATTACACTACTATAAGCTACTGATTTTTTTATTGTAAGGTATTGTAACTTTGCTGGGAGTAGATTGACGATTGAAAATATTGTGCAAAATTAATCTGTTGGTATTAAACTCAGTGAAGTAGATTCTTCTACTGTTTAAAGTTTTTTCATTAGGGTTGTTTCGGCATTCAGCTAAACAGAAATTAATTAAAATGAGAAATGAAAAGATGGAAGTTTCAACTTTCAAGGTTTACTGGAGAAGTAATCAAAAATTGATAGTTATTATTTTCGTTCCTTTTATTGACAAGTTGTAAGTCCTTTTATTGACTTTCTTTAGGCAATAAACAAGTAGTTTGTCGTATTTAAGTCTAGTTGTGCTTAAAACAAAGTACTAAAAATGAAAACACCGGCACAAAAAGCATTGGTATCATGAGCAAAGGAGCATACCTTTACAATTGGCATGCAAGATCTTTCTCAAAATATTATTTTCCGAGCCTAGCAAATGTTTCCCAAAACATTTTTCAAAACCTTTGGAGCTTTTACAATGTTTACTTCTCCTCACGGAGCTATTATTAAAATCAACATTCAAGAATTATTCATAGAGTTCTTAAACGTAGGTTTGATTGAATACCCAGCGTTATTAAATATTATAGCTTAGAGTATGATGATTGTTTTAGTTTTAGTTGTTAAATAATGAAGGTGTGTACTGGTATATGGGAGAAAATGACACCTATCCCCTAGCTCCAGGTGAATGGGGGCCTAAGTACAACCCAAATAATAACATTGATAACCCTATAAGTCTGGTTTCTGATGGTGTGACTTATGATTCTTACTTTTCCGTAAGATAAGCCCATCTATCTATAATCTAAGTTAATACTGAATTATTCCGGGCTACACAAGGTATTCTGCATTTATGAAATAGAATGCACCACCCGAGTTCTGCCCTGAAAACAGAACCGGAGACCTCGATGCAATTTTCGATGTTATAGACAAAGCGGAAGATTACGCCCATATCGCTGTAATGGACTACTTCCCTTTACTCATGTTTACTGGCAATTTGACGGAAGTATGCTGTATCTAACCTTTTTAACCCTACAAAGTTTGAATAACTGACATATTTCATGCGAATGATTGATTATATTTTATTTTAATATGAAGATAATGGCCGGAACTTGATGACAAGCAAGCTTAAGAGCACTGCAATAAACTGAAGGGTTAAAGTAGAGACAGAGACACCTCTATTTAACATGTAAAGGATAGCAGATAGCATGCGGCTTATAATTAACGCGGGCGGCCTATTGTCGGGGAATTACGGTAAATGAAAAACTGGAAATTGGTTTTTCAGTTTACTTCAAAGCGAAAAAATAATTCGTTGTATTCTTAATTTTTTTCTAAGTAAAAAAAAATATATACACAATTACACAAAAAAGAATTAACTTTTGCCCCAAAATGTGAAAGCTTGAAGCATGCAAATTGCCACCAACGTTCCAGCAAAAGGAAGGCTACATTTTTATAAATTTAATCTAGATTATTCTAAAAATCACCACACCCACACCCATTAAAAATTAAATACCATATTTCCAGTTAATAATCCCCCTTAAATAACCCCCCCTGGAAAAATTCCCTACTATCTATCCTTTCCATGTTAAAAATTAAAATTTGCCCTATCTTATCTTACTCATGATAAAAGTTTTTTAAATTTTTGCTCCGCAACAATAACTCCCCAGTCCCCAGGGAAGTAATTCCCGGAAATACGGTAAATAAAGCAAAAATTTTTAAATCGTGCAGCAAGTAGCAGCGTAGTCTTTTTGGGAACCTTTCAGCTCTACAGCTCTACTAGATCTGGCTGGAGATAAGGTAAATCACGGAGATTTATATTTTAAAATAATTAAAAAAGCGTATACCGTATTTCCGGAAATTACTCCCCCTCCCCTCGAAAAAAATCCCCCTATCCTTTCCATGTTAAAGGTTAAAAGTCGCCCTATCTTCCCCATGTTAAAAGTTTATTCAATTTTTGCTTTGAAAATCAACTCCCCCGGGGGAGGGAGTATTTTCCGGAAATACGGTAATTTTGATTTTTTAAGCCAGATTCGTAATTGTTTTTGCATAAATCAAACCAGATAAGGACAGGGCGAAAGAGAATATGTTTAGTCGACCTTTCAATAAAATGACAACCAGAGCACGGTCAAAGGGTCAAAAGTCGGGACCGTCTGGATCACAAAGTAAGATTACCAAAATCAAAAGTTTGTATATTTTGATGGTTTTGATAGTATCTTATCTTTGATGTTTATTTTTGTGGATGTCTTAAAGATCACAGCGATTGTACTTCTTCGAAAGTTCGAAAACTGGACGATACGGCTAGAAGTTCTACTTCCAAAAGTCCTGAAGCGTTCCCGGTGAACTTTTTGGATTATCTACAAAGCAACGCGTGGATGGATAAACTTCAGTTTACCGATTTCATTGGATGCGGAACGTCTGGAATCGTTTTTAAAACCTCCACAGGTTGTAGAGGTTCAAAAACTTTATCTCCCGAGGAGGATGATATTCCAATAACTGCTGTGAAATTCACGCCAAGAGATGCAGAAGATGTAGAGAAGCTTACCGAAGGATTTCAAAATATCGGCGACCAGGTTCACCGGAATGTTGTCAAGACCTGGAGAATTGTCGAAGGTCGTTTTTCAAGCATACAAATAAGAAAGATGTTCAAGCCGAATGATTCGAAAAGTATCAAATATTCTGAGGAGGCCCTTAACCTTATTTACAAGTTCTACGGTAAAGCTGCAATTGAGAAAGGGATGGACGCTATATTTCTGGAGGTCGAACTTTGCGGCGAAACTGTTAGGAAATGGATTAATCAGAACCGCAAGCTGTATGTGGATACAGATATTTCGGATGTTCTGGTTACAAGCATTAAAATCAGTGAAGGAATCATTGCTGGGCTCAAGTTTCTCCATGATAATGGAATTGTGCATGGGAATTTGAAACCCGAAAACGTCCTGTTTGCTAATGTAAATTATCAGCTCCCAGTCAAGATTGGAGATTATTGTCTGAGAAGAAATGATTGGGGTAAATTCATTTAAGAACTTTACTGTGCAGTCTATGAGACATAATTTTAGTGATGACAAATTCCATTTAATTATTTGCGATTATATTGCAGATGCAGATGATGGATACGGTATGTTTCTTGATCAAGAAGGCCGTGAAGACCCCATTTTCATTGATAAACGACAGGTAGATCTTTTTTCTCTGGGGTTCGTGCTTATGGAACTATTTCAGAACATCAGCCCAGAGGATCGGAGCTACCTCTTCCGAAAGTTTGTCCTGAAGGAAAAACTCGAATTAGTTCAGGACCATCGAATTGTCAAGAATTTGAAGGACATAATCCTGCAACTTGTCCATCGAGATGTAAAAGCTAAAATATATAGTCCAGCAGAGAGAATTGAATTGGAATTTAGTATAAGTATGACTAATTTGTTAAAGCGAGGGAATCGCACAATGACTGGTCCGGAGTTGAAGTTTCTAATCCTACAATTTACGTCAATGTGTAAAGATTCTGCTATACACACGAAGATAGCTGCTGCTTGTAGTAAGATTACGAGCTATTCCGAGTTTGAAGGAGCCCTTCACGCTATGGCCATTTTGGGCTTCAGTGGAGGAAATTGGGTCAATGAGGCTACCCTTACAGCCATGATCGATACAGATGAAAGCAAGAAAATGTGGAAAGCGTTTGACGAGGTGGGCTTCATTGAAAAAGTCGCTAATTTGACCACTTGCCTAGCGGAGCTCTTTCAGCCTTTAACCAGTATATACCTTAATAGTGAAGAGTTCTTGCGGGTTTTCGGGACAGTTTTTAACGTAGAATCCAATATGCACGGACTGAACGGATGGATTCTGGACAGAATTAAGGGAAAGGAATATGATAACCGGGCAAGAGAATGCTTCAAAACAGCCTGGCCGTTTGCTATAAATAATCAGGATGTTAAATATCTTCGGAAGTTCAAAGGACTGAGTGAATTTACATTATTTCTGGAAATGTCAGCACAGGAACTGACTTTCCAGAAATTTGCAACCATCATCGGCTTAGGTGATAAAGACACCCTTACCGTCGGTAAGAATCTTGCAGGCAAGTTACGAAGTCACGGACAATTTCAAGACGGAATCACCTTATGTCAAGATTTGTGGCCTGTAAGCGAAGACACGCTCGGCGAGGTTCATTTAGTTACTTTGGGCATTGCAGAAACCCTAGCCATATGTTTGCAAGGTCAGGGATTACACGACGAAGGGGTCAGAGTGCGGAGGCAGATCGTGGAAAGTTGCGAAAGACGCTTTGGACGTCAAGATGAGAGGACGCTGCAACACATGATTGAGCTTGCAGAGGCCTACATCAAAACTGGTAAGGCAAAAGCTAAAGAAATCTACGATCAGGTTCTTACCCTTCGTGAAGCGGTCGATGATGGGGATGATGATGAAGATGATGACTATGAGGTACTTACCCGATTCATCCACTCCATGGAAAGGCAGCGATGTTGAATTTATTGAATTTTTCTTGACCTTGTGACATAATGACCCAGAAATGGGGCGTCTCGTCTCATTGTATCTAACCATATTTTTTTTTTGACCAGGGTTGTTTTTCATTTGTGCATTAATTAATGAATTCATTGCAAAAATATGTATAATCTAAGTAATTACTAATTAGGGTGCTGTTTTGTTTGACTGTGACATGTTTTGGTATTATCTTCACACAAGTAATTTGTCAATCGTTTAATTAATCTACTCACCTTAAATAAAATGTGCATTCTTACATTTTAAATAACATTTCAAACAAGACTATTCAAGCATACATGGATTCCCTAATTTAAAAGTTTGTGACCCTATCTTAAAATCAGTTCTTTCGCTTCAAATTAAGGTTCATCGTGGTCTGGACTGTGGAGTCTACCTTCGTTTGTACGGAAGGATGAAGGAATGGCAATGATCATTAGAAGATGGACATTCGGTAATCAATTTTCCAAGTTTTCAGTACATCCGAGAAACAGTTGCAAAAATCCTTTACGTACACCCAGCCAGGCCCAGACAGATTGTAAATCCATCGAAATGAAACAATTTTTTAAAGCTTTCGCTTTCCAAGGTTTTTCCAAAGTACAGTGAAGAATATAAATCTGTGAAAGATTTTAAAACTAAAAATTATATCCCAGACCGAGCGCCGAGCAGATTACTCGACAAAAACTATATAGCTTGAAGGGTACATTTTACCTTTAAAACAATATTTATTTCATTAAAAAAATAGTTCATGTCCAAGCTAGGTTCAATCAAACATCTTAAAATGACAAATCCATAATGGAAATGGAAGTGTCCAAATTCATAGATTAAAGCCGTATATATCTTTACAGAAAAATGGTAAAGTTTTTGCAGTTTAGAAGAAGCTAACAATCTCTTAACAATATCTACTGTCGTGAATGCATTAAAGCAGTCTTCTTAATGTCGAATACACAATAGAAACCAAGATTTTTATACGGAATTGCGATCATTTCAGCAAAAAATGTTAGAGTTCAGCATATACGATGACAAAGACAAAGACTGGAAGTGGAGCTAAATTAAAGCGCTCAATCAAACCATCCTTTTCTATTCCTTTGTTTTTGTTCGTAAGTTTTATGCTACGTTTGCTTTAAACTTAACTACGTGTTTTTTTTACAATTTGTTCCGATTATTCCGAGGGCGATGCGATAGTGAGTCTTAAGTTTTTAATTAAATGGAAATTGTTTAATTGTTATTATTTTACTGGTAAATTATAGTTTTCGTTTTAACTTTGATTGAACCGTTCGTTTGTGTCGCTTCTTTTTGCATATTTGGGAGTTTTTGGTTGGATTTTGATTATGGTTTGAATTTTGAATTGGATTGAGTGATTGAAGCGTCCTAAAAACGCTACCGTAGGGTCAATAATAACAGGAACAGGTAACGATTTCGATGTGAGATTTGACTTTGATTAAAAATTAAAGAAAGCAGCGTAGTTTGGTTGGATTTTGGACAACCTTCTAACTTAATTTTGTTTTAAAGATTGGATTTTGGGCTTTGGGAGTATCAGGGATCAGGGCTGACCTTTGACCTTACAAACGGCCGTTTTGCGTAGAGGGTTATAGAATAAGGACAATCCGACTGCAATAAGCTGTAAGATAGCAATAATGAAAAGAAGGGCGGACGCGGAATCGCAGGACTTGCCACGGAATTTGCCACCATCAGAAAGTAAGTTTTACCGAAGTTGGTTAAAAGTTGATAGTTTTTATTATTTTAATTATTAATGCCTTCCATTCGGAATCGGAATCTTAGGTGGCTTAGAAGAAGAAAGGTTTGGAAAGTTTTTAAAAACAGAAAACAGATCTAGAAGTGTCAGCCCGGAACCCTCCATGGATAACTGGCTGGATAAGGTGAAGTTTGTAGAATTCCTTGGATGCGGAACGTTTGGAATGGTCATGAAAGCGATTTCCGGTTCAGAAACGTCATCTACGGTGGAAGAATTGGAGGATGCCACTGCAACAGCAGTTAAATATATTGGTCTGACTAATTCCAAGACTGAAGACCGACAAGAATTCATAAAAGGATTCAAAAATCTCAACAATAAGTTCCACAGGAACGTCGTTAAGAACTGGAGAATGGTCGAAGGCCGATTTACAACTCCCGAATTACATATGCTGTTCAAAACTAATTCCGAAGACGGAGTTAAATATTCCACAGAAGGGCGGAAATTGATGTATGAATTTTTCGGACAAACCTTAATTGAAGGAGGGATGGACGGAATTTTAATGCAGATTCAATTGTGTGGCGAAACTCTAAGGAAATGGATTGTTAATGAGAACTTTGAGGTAACCCTGGACTTGGATCCGGATTGGACTTGGATAAAAGGTGTTTCGAACGTTCTGGTCAAAGGCATTAAAATCAGCGAAGGAATTATTGCTGGAATCAAGTTTCTCCATGATAATGGAATCGTGCATGGCAATTTGAAACCGGAAAACGTCCTATTTACCCATACAAATTATCAGCTCCCGATCAAAATTGGAGATTATGGTCTGCCAAGAAATTATTCGGGTAAATTAGTTTTTGGGCATGAATCTTCTTTCGACCAAATAGTCGAGTCTGATAAAGTTTTTTAAGCCTAGATGATTTTTAATTATTTTACAGAGGATGGAATTCTGTTGTTTGGTGGCGATACTTACGACTATATAGACCCTTCTCTAGAATCGTATGATGACACTTTAATTGGGAGAAAACAGGCTGATCTTTTTTCTCTGGGGTTCATGCTGATGGAACTATTCCAGAATAAAATGCCAGAGGAACGGAGCTACATCTTCCACAAGGTGGTATATCTGCAAGAACTAGAGTTAGTTGAAAACCATCCGATTATCACCAATTTGAAGGAGATAATCCTGAAACTTATATGCAGGAAAATGAGCCCGGAGGACATTATTGAATTGGAATTTAATATTAGTATAACTACTTTGCTGAAACGAGGAAATACTATGACTGGTCCTGAGTTGGAGTTTCTAATTTTACAATTTACATCAATGTGTAAAGATTCTGCAATACATAGTAAGATAGCTGCTGCTTTTAGTAAGATTACGAGCTATTCCGAGTTTGAAGGAGCCCTTCACGCTATGGCCATTTTGGGCTTCAGTGGAGGAAATTGGGTCAATGAGGCTACCCTTACAGCCATGATCGATACAGATGAAAGCAAGAAAATGTGGAAAGCGTTTGACGAGGTGGGCTTCATTGAAAAATTGAATAATTTCACCATTTCCCCAGCTGGGCTCTTTCAGCCTTTAACCAGTATATACCTTAAGAGCGGAGAGTTCTTCCGAATTTTCGGGAAAGTTTGCAAAGTGGAATCCAATATGCAAGGACTCAATGGGTGGATTCTTGGCAAAGCAAAGGGGAAAGAACATGATGACCGCGCAAGAGAATGTTTCAAAACCGCCTGGCCGTTTGCTGTAAATAATGAGGATGTTAAATATCTTCGGAAGTTCAAAGGGCTGAGTGGATTTACATTCTTTTTGGAAATGTCATCACAAGAGCAAACTTACGAGAAGTTTAAAACCATTATCGGCTTGGAGGATAAAGACACCCTTGTAGTGGGTAAGAATTTGTCAGGTAAGTTTCGAAGTCATGGGAAATTTCAAGAAGGGATCACCCTATGTCGCGAGCTGTTGCCTGTAAGTGAAGGCATGCTTGGAAACGTTCATGCAGTGACGCTAGGAATAGCAGAAACTCTAGCCCTGTGTTTGCAAGACCATGGTTTACACGCCGAAGGGGTCAGAGTCCGGAAGCTGATCGTGGGAAGTTGCGAAAACGCCTATGGAGTTGGAGATAAGAGAACACTGAAAAGGAAGATTGAGCTTGCAGAGGCTTATACTGAAGCTGGGAAGGCAAAGGCAAGAGAAATCTACGAACATATTCTTTCTGCCTGTGAAACGGCCAGTGACGATGATGACTGCGACGAACTGAGCCAGTTGGTTCAAGATGAGTTGAAACGATGTTAAATTATTTCTTGTCCTGCTTATTGCTATATCTAAATCTGGTGTTGAGTAACTGTACGCCATGGGAAAGGGTTATTGGTTGATTTATGTAGCAATTAATTATTATGTTCTCTGTGGTACACGAGTAAAAAATTTCGATGTAGAACTAATTAGGTTGTATTTTACTTGAACAATTAATTTGACAATAATTACTTCGTTGATGTCTTACAATTACAATATATTTAACATTTACTAGAAGGTAAATTACATTATTCCGGTTAAATGTGTAGTTGTGGGTTTCAATGCAGAAACAGCGTTGATAAGTGGTGAATCCACGTTAGGCTTGTAAGTTATGGGAGCCACTGAAGGAGTGTAAGTTCGGTTAACATCATTTTGTTTAAGCAAAGGTACTCGAAGGTCGTAGGATTCCTTACGATTACTCGAATAGCAGTATTTTAGCAAAATGAATAATAATATCCATACAATTACTGCAGCAGTTAAAGCTGTAACTATAAATAGCAACATTTTCAAATGCGTCGAATAGAACGGGAAAAAGTGGGTGTTGATTCTGAAAATTCTAAAATCAAATGAGCGGTACAGTAAGATTATTCTATTCATTAATAGAGATTTTTATTAAAATAAAAAAGTATTGCAAGCTTACTGTGGTTTTATTTTTATATGGGATTACAAATCTGACCGTAGTACCCACCCCTTGGTATAAATAAAAATACTCGCTCAGCGTATTCAGAAATTGGAAATGTCTTGATCATTTATGGAGAAAAGAAACACCAGCGATCAACTAAACTGAGCTTGTGCTTGTTGATAGAAGACCGATTGAAACATAGACAAAATATCACTTCTCCTCCGGAAAACTGCCTCTGCGAGGAAGTGATACTTTGCTTATACGATTGAAAACTAATGAATTATATTTAATCAGATAATCAGACTATCCTCAACTTAGAATGTTAAACTAGCATTGAATGAGTTGGATCTCCTGAATATATCATTTCTGGGCATGGATATGGTGGATAGACCCGTGCAGCCCCTAAGATTAGGCTTGAGAGCTTCTTCCTTAAATATGAATAGTTTTGCCTGTAAAAGATAATGCAAAGCATGTTACCACTGAAGGGTACACTTTTATGTACAAATCACAAGAGGTGAGATTGTATGTTGTATACAAATCCTTTTACTAACCTCGCAATCACTTTTGATGACAGAAATTCCGTCTTCCAAGGTAGCTTATCATTTGTCTCATTGTTAGAGGCTCTCTTGCTTGTTCCTGGATGATACATGCTGACTCTTCGAGGTTCTGGGTCCAAGTCTTCAATATCATAAACAGTATGCGAAGGGCTAGGTCCCCTCGAGAAGAACCCACTAGAAACAAAATTGTTCTCGGTTTCTTCTTTCTGTTCATAATTTAGTTGTTGACCTTCCAAATCACCAGCAGCGCAGGCATGAACTTCAAGTGCAGTTTTACCAGTTGCTCCTGCAAGATACAGCTTCGCTCTAGAAAGAGGCAGATAAAGAGCTTCAATGTCGCAAACTTCCGTACTGCGTGCTTGTTCAGATGAAGGGGGACTTGTAACTTTCCATTCGTTCCGATGTTTATAAACGATACCGTCCATTTCAGCTACAGGTTTGCCTGCACATTCATTCAGCAATGTTACCTCTTTTATGGGATCCGCATTGTCCAAATTAGGAACACTAAGTCCCAGTTGCTTTTCTTCGTCTCCATCAAGAGTTCTGCACTTTTTACATGTATTCAGATCGCCCTTCTTCCGAGACTTGTCAAAACAGTCCCTAATGCATAGGTAGATGATGCCCAGAAATATTACTGCAACCGCTACGGTAAATACAAGCAGGATTTTTCCATGACGTTCATACAAATCTTGATCTTTCTCGAATCCTGAATTTCCTCCAATCTCGGAAATGCTGAGAAGTAAAAGTAAAGTATTGTATTATGTAAAACGTGAACCGGCGAACCAGAAATAGCTCATACACGATCCTTACTTTTTAGGAACATTTCGAGCTGACCCTGACCCAGCGCCAGCCGTAGGGAGCACCTTCATCAAGAATGGTTCAAAATTATGCACCGGGTCAAGACCACTGCTACTGTTACCCAGTTCGGTTCCACTGCTGATGTTACCCGGTTCGGTTTCCGGAAAGACGTACCCTTCGCCAATGAAGATTGTAATCAGGACCAGAACCACGCACGCCAAGAGGGCAACAAAGACAATGAAGCAATTGATCTGCTGCTTCAAGAAACTGCTTTGATCATCTCCATCCGGATCTTTACGAACGGATGGGGCTTTCGCTGTTGAAGAATGCGTCTTGGACAACCGTGACCTCGTTACTGACCCCATTTCAGGACAGCTGCTGCTTAAGTGAAGCAAACATAGGAAAGGTCAGCTTCAAGTCACTTTAATAAAATTATCTGCCTGAATACAGATACCGTTTACCTTACCGTCGGTGCTCCTTGGAACGTCACGGAGGGAGGGAGACGGACGAAATTGTGCGGTGAGGACGTCGACGAAGTGACGAACGTCTGCTGCTTAAGTGGAACAAACACAGGAAAAGTCAGTGTCAGGTCATCTAAGCTTTAATAAAATTCTATACCCCCAAACAATGGTACCGTTTACCGGTTTACCTACCGTTACCGTACCGTCGGTACAGTGATTTTTCGTTAGCGACGGAGACGGACGAAATTGTGTGGTGACGACGACGTGAAGCGTCTTTACGTCCAGTTTCCGGTCTCCGATAGTTTTTAGAAACTTTATTCGGGTCAAAAAAAGGTAAACTTTCTTCGAACTTCTTTCGAAAATCTAACACTTCGTAATTTATGAAATTGCTGGGACCGAGAGCGTTAAAAAAGGTGAAAGAATGCTCAATGGTCGTTGGACTCGTGTGTACTTCTCACAACGTACCCCGATGTTTCGAAGAATTCAATTTCCAACTAGTTGGACTGAAGATACAACTGTAGTTCTTGTATCTTCAGTCCAACTAATTTCCAACCGTATTTTTTGTAAAATTCCCTTTGGGGAGTTGAGTTATTGTTTGTAAGATTTTAAAAAAAATGGAGATAAATAAGGGGGAATTATACTAAAAAGGGAATTAAAACCGGTTGAAGTAAGTAAAGTTGCTTCAAAGATTCGAGGAACAAATGTACGGGATTATCCAAATTAGGCGAGTTTTGCGTCTTTTAATTAAAAAATATGAAGGCATTTCTCAAAAGAAGTTTAACTTTTATTGGACGCATAAAAATAGATCAGCAGAAAGTCAAAGTCCAGTCGATGAAATTGCCAGTTTCTGTACATTTGTTGGAAATGCTTCTGCTTCTGCTAAAGAATTCGGCGTTTTTCAACAAAAGTTGTCTCGTTTATTCATAAATTAAGCGTGTTTTTTACTACAAAACTCAATTACTTTACACAATTGGAGGACCTATAGGAGCTAGTACCCCTCGAAAGCATACGTCTTTGTACTTATTATAAGGATTTGTTTGTTTCCTTCTAGGAAATATTATTGTTACAGATTATATTATGTCAATCAAATGTGAGCATTCCGTATTTCCGTAGTTCCCTTTCATCATATTTACATCATTCATTATTCATTTCAGTTTTGATGTATTAATTCATTCATCCAGGTCTCTAGGTTTTTTGCACTTTTTGGGTGGTTCTGGTTGTTGCGGGCACTTTTTCCGTACAACAATGGATGGTTCTGGTTCTGGTTGCGGGCACTTTTTCCGTACAACAATGGATGGTTCTGGTTCTGGTTGCGGGCACTTTTTCCGTACAACGGGTACTACTTCGCTGGCAATCGTCATTACAGAACTCGCTTGTGATTCTGAAAAAACACGAAATTTATTACTTTCTTTAGGATGTGCTCTATGCATAAAATTTTTTGCTAACCACAGAAGAGATGGGGTTCGAAGGAGTCGAAAGAGATGCTGGGCTCAGCTTCTACAGCTTGTCGAAAGAAGTTACCGTAGTTGGCCATGGATTCATTGTCATCGTCATGAAGTTCCTCATCGTCGAAATCCAGTTCATCTTGACCATCGTTGTCTTCCTCAGGTTCCTCTTCCCTGGTCAGGTCCATTGCTTTAGTTTCGGGTGGGGGACCTGAGGGGGACACTTGGGCTCTGTCTGGTACCGATTTGGTCCTGGAACAGATATAAATCCCCAAAATGGCACAGAGCAGTGCGTACAGGAAGCATGCGAACTGTAGAATTTGATTTAGATAATTTTACCAGGTATTCATCGGGTTTATAGAGATTTCGAACGACAGAAATAAGATACGGTAAGCTTACAATTGCTGCAAACTTAAGTTCCACTGAAGAGCAAAAGCGCAGTTCCATCAGGTTACTCATGGTGTAAACCCGGTTGTTTATCGTGACCAAGTATTGATCATCCCTGTGAGATGAAATGGCCAGAAAAAGACAGATATTTAGCATCTCTGAAGATTTAGACCCTAAATCCTCACCCAGATACCGCGGGTTGCGCGTTATGTATATAAAAGATGTTTTGAAGCATATTTAACATTTTAACATGTATAGGATGGAAGTGCGGCATAATTAACTAGGGCGGTATTTGGGCGAGGATTGTGGGTAGTTATCTTGTTTTTATCAGTGCTTTATTCATTATCCTCCAGTAAAGGTTACCATCGGTTCTCGTGAACACAGGAGCGTTGAATGTTGGTCAACATCGGCACTTGCATTTTGAGTATCTCCCAGTTTTCCCATGGGATCCTCTCCCTATAATACCAGTCTATGGGTGGGTGTGGCATGTCCAACTTTAAATCGCTTGAGTACCGATCCAGCTTTTTTATCGTTTCTCTATGCAGATTATCCATATGTAGGGTCGAGATCAGGATGAGAACTGCACTTGCGGCCATTAGTATAAAGCCACCGAATTGAATCCCCCCGAGCTATATGGCAAAGATTCCACGTATTATGGAACCATCATCATTGTCCGTAGGAGGTTATAATTGCTAGTAAAGGTAACTCTTACAAAAGTCTGGTCGGTTTCCCCCTGGGAATAAGTCAGAAGGGAGATAAGGGTAATTATTATAAAGATCGATACAAATCCCATTGCAAGTGCTTCATGAAGCCAAGGTCTGTACAGGGATTCCTGAATGCTCCGAACTTCTGCGATGTTCGTATCAAGATGGAGGATATGTCTGTGGAAATAGTCATCCTCGGAGAGTATGGGGAACGCACTTTCTCCAGCAACTATCCGATTCCACTCGAGATCTCGATGGAAGGCCACACCTTCAAACAGTAGGACTAGTCCTCCCACGAACTGTTGAATGGATTATTTTATTTTATCAAACTTAGGAATTCGAAGAATAACCCGGATTTGTTATAAAGTTTTATATGAATTGTACCACAGAAAGGCATGAAAGATATGCAGCAGTGTCACATCTATTGTGACGGACTGCCATCGCTGGGTCAATCGAGGCTGGAACCCTCTTATGAATGGTCACTACATCCGCCTTTTCTACCTTTTTCTTGTCTTTCTTAGTCTTCTTGGAATGTCCACGATGATCATCATTAACCACAGAATTCCCTCGATAAGACGCAGTCTCACTTTCCGGATGTTTATTGTGACCCATTTGAAGGTCAGGGGGTTTCTTTCGTAACGTAAACTCCGAATAATTATACACAAAGGGTCTCGAAACTGTTATTTATAAACCTGTGCATATACAATGCTGCTTTACAGTATAAAGTAACCGTTTATGGGGGTGGTAGTGGCCAGTGAAGCCAATATTTCGGTTTATTAGAAATATTTTCTATCGAGGTTTGCTATTGCTATGTATCAGTACCATAACGTTGGAAACCAGAACATGGAAGAAGGTATTTCCGCTACAGATTTTTAGGATTGCCGACGAACCGAATACAGAGGTTTCCAAAAACTATACTATCGGGTTTTACAGCTTTTTCCAGAGATTTTAGATGCTTTTTCTATAAAACCTAAGTTGACAGGAACGGTTCCTGATTTATTTCTTAAGATGCCTCATACGGTCCACCCGGATACAAAAGCCCCCAAAAGCCATAAAGACGTTAAACAAAAAGCTGGTCAAAATAAAAATACAGGCAAAACGGATCAAAAACAGGCAGCCAAAACTCAGGGCAAAGGTGGAGCTCAGGTCATACCACCAAAAAGTTCAGACATAAAGGGCCATCCAGAGAAAGGGGAAAAGGTCGCAGATAAAGGCAAAAAGGACCTTCCAGAGAAAGGGAAAAAGGTCGCAGATAAAGGCAAAAAGGACCTTCCAGAGAAAAGGAAAACGGTCACAGATAAAGGCAAAAAGGACCTTCCAGCGAAAGGGGAAAAGGTCACAGATAAAGGCAAAAAGGAACCTCCAGAAAAAGGGAATAAGGTCACAGATAAAGGGCAAAAGGTAGATGACCAAGAGAAGGATAATTTAAGGGGAAACGAAGGGAAAAAAATATTCTCCCAGAGGTACAGTAAAAAAGTTCCCTAGAATCTTCCGAACTTGTAAAAAATGTTTGACAATAAATGTACTATTGAAATTGAAACGATCAGGATCATAAGCTCTCTCCAACCCGTTCGATGGTTTTGCCTGTTGACGGGTAATTTCCCATGGTCCTTTAAAACCAACTTGGATGGTTCTTCCACCTTTACATTCAGTTGGTTCAGCTTGAAGGGACTCTACTTCTTTCTAATTTCCTGTTTTTCCTTCTACTCCTTCTTTGTCGGAACTTGGAACTTTGGAGTTCATGTCTTAGATATCAAAATCGGGAATTCTAAATCGGATGAAAACTCGAACCCGGACTTTATTCTGGAACGCTACCTGGAAAAGGCCCTGTTGAAACGGCATCTGATGTGGCTTTTCAGTATGATCGCTTCCGTCATTCATTGTTGCATTTGTAGCTTGCATATATTCCAGAAGAGGCATTACATCGCGAGTGTTTATACTTTTTATACAAAGTTAGTTAACGAAATTGTACACATAAGAAAGAACTGATTTATTGAGAGTTATCCCTTATCTTAACATTTATCTTATCTTGTTTAGAGTAGTGCAGCATATGCACTTGGACATTACAAAAGGAGTGGTTATGAGCACGGCGACAATGATCATGGTCTACGTGTGCACAATGCTGCTAATTATATCTATGGGGAGTATCCGTTTCGGCCAATCGACCACAGGGGCTCCTACCCTCTTCGGGGTGTATTTATACCGGTTGTTTGTCAATGAACAGGGGTTATGGATTGACCGTGAGACTAAGGCGAGGCATTTTGTTCAAACTGCTGGATCAGTATCTTTGATACTTATCTACTCGGCATCCAAGGCCCAAATCCTTCTGTTCATTTATCACTGTAAGATCTTAAAGAACGCTTTCGCTGCATGGAATGGTCGCTGCTATGTCACTATGATGAAGGCTGGCAAGTATTTTTACACTGAGGAGGGTCGCCTAACTTTCCATGTAATTTATAAGGACCATTGTACCCTGCTTGATATGCTGGAGGGAGTTAATCGCACTTTTGCTACGATTATTGAGTCCTACTATGCTTTGCAGGTGAGACGGCCTCTTCTGTTAAAATATTAATTTAGGTGCATAACTATTGTTGAAGCCTTCACGTAGCATACATGCGTTTAGCCGTCCTCTGAAAGCCTTTTTGTCTGCATTTTTTTAGATGGCCACAATATTTTTCGAAATATACTTCTTCATCCGTGTATCAAAGCATGGGGGTGATACTATCGACGCTTTAAACAAAGATGGTTACTTCATCCGCCCAAATGATTGGCTTCCTGGATTACTACTCACACTTCAAAGTATAATCCTAGCTTTGGCCACGTCCAAAATCGCTTCTGATGTGGGGGAGGAGGCCATGTGTGGAGTGGACATTGTTCGACGAAAGGTTCTAATTTATAGAAAAACGGATGACACGCTCTACTTCCAGCTAAGCATGCAAGCCAGTTTCAACGCCTTCCACAGATTCGATGTCGGAGGTGGGGGCTACTACTACTTGAATAAGGACTGGATTCTTGGCTACGTAAACAATTTCATGGGCTACTTTATCATTCTCTATCAATTTCAACCAGTTATGGACGAGTCGACTGCTAAGAACTGGACTATGAGACCGATTGTTGGTAGATTTCTCACTAATTTGGAAAAACTAAGAGTCGATCATTGGCAAAGCACTCCGGTCCCTCCTCCTGCTGTTTATTTCAACAGCAACAGCTAAAGATTGCATAATTGCATTTGCATTGTTGCAGTGATTTATGGGATGGGTGATATGCACTTTGTACCTTAGGATACTTTAAATATGTAACATGTCCCTGTATCTGAGCTGTGCTTTAAAATAGTTTGTACAATTTCCAAAGTATGTTTTATTTGTGTTATTTATGACAAGCAGTATAAATATCTCATTGAAATTGGAATTTGGATTTGTATCATAAAACAATGATTTTTTAAGCAAAAAATCTTTGCACAAAAAACTTTGCAATAATCTCACGAAAATCTTTACAGAATTTAGCAATAATTTCGCAAAAATCTACATGAAAATCCCAAAAATCTTTCGCAAAACCTTTGCAATAAGCTCGCAAAAATCTCAGGAAAACTCGCATTAAATCTTCGTTGTTGCAAAAGTCTAGTAAAATATATAAATACAATTTTACAAGCATTGGTTTTTTCATTTTGTAGACAAATTGTACTTTAGCCTATCTTTTGAACACATTTGGTTTAATATTAAATTCACTGTCTGATTTCATAATCTGATGTGCTGTTAGTTTCACGTAAACGATGCGATACTCTCATACAACCTAGCACCTAACTCATGCACGCATATGACTGTTTGGTCCGTCGTTTAATTGCAGGTTCACGTTACCTGTATGCATTTCATAAAAAATTAATAACTCTAATTAAACAGCTTTAATAGCTGGCTCATAAGTATATTAAGCTTTAATATGAATATTCGTTGATATTATCGATTCCTGTATCGCTAAATCTTGGCAGTGAAAGGATAAATATATATAATACGGTGAAGTATAAAATGTGTAGCAGAAATACATACAAGTAGAGAAGCATAAACTAAAACTGCATTGTATTTGTATTTGTAATTCTAACTTGCAAGTGGATTTCATGTCACTAAAATAAATCGCAGGAAGTAACCAACACAGATAAGTTTTAGGAATAGAGAATACAAAGTAGTAGTTTTACAGTGAGGAATTGTTCAGTGGGTTTATTTTCTATGCGCAAATTTGCATATGAAAAGCAATATTAATATCTTCATATTCATAACTAGTAAATACATACTAATTTTATAAGAGATTCCAAGTACAATTACAAGATTAAAGAATATTTTTAGACTAGCGTTTGGCCATAGTCATACTTTTAAGTTGTTTATGTACTGTTTCTTGTCTAATTTGTGCATAGAAGGGCGTTTTAACCATATAAAAGACCTCAGTTAGTCAGTTAGTCAGACCTAAATCAAACTTTTCTATACTCTAAACTCGACTTAGAGTCAGAACTAGCAAGACAACCTGGAATTGAGCTTAACAATCTTTAGATATTAAATACGCTGCATTATGGGATCACCCGCAGGAAATGAGACTGAATTAGAATCAGAATCCTACACATCAAGGGTAATTAAAAAATGGATAGGTTTGGCATTAGCAAAATAAATTATTTCAGACGATGAAAGAACCAATTCCTTATCAATTTATGTTTAAGGTTTTGTACAAGAAAAAGAAAATCCGATGGGAAGTAGAAGGGATCGAGGAAATAATGGCTGAAGGGGTTTTGAAAACGCTAAGTTTGGATTTTGAAATGCATATCCAAGATCAGAAGTACCCTAAACTGGCCAAGCAAGTTTCAAACTGGCGACTTCAACTGCAAACGGCTAATGATGAACCAAGCTTGAGTGTCCATGTTCTGAAGTCTCCAGAGGATAAGGTCATGTTTTACAAGTTGAGGGCTACTATTGAGAAAAACCTTGGAGCAGTTCAGAAAGCAGAGATTAGAAGTAAAATAGTTTGAAACATTTATTTTGGCCGATTATTGAACCATTTCTTGTAATTGATCATTTTTAAAGGTTATCCCAACGAGGAGTACTTTTACGAGGCAGCTACCAAGAAAGAACTGGAGAAGGCTGGAGCTGGAGCTCCAACAATTGGCGTGGACGTGAAAGAGAAGGGGGTTAAAGATAAGGTGAAAAAGTTTACGTTTCATCGTCAACATGATTTCGGATCAAGTTATTCAAGTTGGCTGCCTGAGTGTATTACAGAAAGGGGGTCGATTACTATTAATATTTCTATTGACGTGTGTCAAGCTGTGTCAAGATAAGTCAAGCTGAATGTCTACAAGACAAATTTGTCTCGTTCCTAACTGTAACATTAGGAACAAATGATCAGCAAAGTATAGGATTGCAAAAGTTTATCATGGTATAAGGATAATTTTGTTGCTTTATAAAAATTTATTGGGATGTAAAAAACAGTACAAAGAGGATGCAAATTAAATTAATGGTTCATTAAACAAAGTTTAAAATTTATTTCGTAGCGTTTCTTTAACAAGTTTCCACAATAACATTTTAAACATGCGAAAAAGTAGAACAGTTTCTAAAACGGTCTTTCAAAACCTGTTAAATGAAACTGTAAAGTAATATCGCTTCATCCAGATATATTTCAGTCTTTGAGATACGACTTATTGAATCACTGCCTTTCAATCATTTCATAACCTTACAAAATCTTAACATCCATAGCCATAAAGTTATCTCCGGCTTTTACAGGATCAAACAGTAAATTGCCATCCTTATCCTTCGCATCTTTATACTGGAGGGTTGCAAGGGTCTCAAACCCAAGGGTCTTTGTGGCCGCCCTTGTATAGAAACTGGATACGAAGACCTTAGCTAAGGTCAGTCCTTCGGCCTTGAAGTAAACCAAACACCGTCTATAAAGCTCTGTGACTAGCCCTTGGTTTCGAAACTTGGGTGTTGTAGAGGCCAAGAAGAACTCTCCGTTTTCTGTGATTCCGTATTTCTCAAAAATATCGTTATCTTCATTGAGCTTTCCGAGGAAGGAGAAGACAACGTTTATGTATCGGGTTTTTGCCTCAACGTCCTTAAAGTGGTTGACACCCTTGATGTTTCGGTAGTTTAGCCTTATGCTTGCGAGCTGGAGGAATAACAAGGAATTTGGCATTCAATTTTTGGGGAAAAAATGCTAAGGATTTCCAGTTGTAATGCTTTATTCTTATGGAATACAATAATCTCTCTCATTTTTGTAAACTGGAAGTGGTCTTAACTTATGCTGGAACACCTTATGGATTTCTATACTTTTAGAATTCTTTTCTCACCTCTCCAGTCTCTTTATCTTCGGCCAAAAAGCACATCTTCAGATCCATTGCGGCTTTACAAAAGTTCATGAATTCCTGAGCAACTTCTTCGGGATTATTTCCTTGACCATCTTGGACAAGTTTGTAGGTTATCTCATCATTTAGAAAGAATGCTCTTATGTGTTTAGCTATTTCTTCGTAGTCTGACGGAAGGATTCTTCGTATTCGAAAGGTTCTAAAGTCACCTTCGACGAGAGAGTAGTTTTTTGGATCGGGTTGCATTTTAAAATAGATTTAAATTGGAGATAAATACTAAATAATGGCGAATGAATTTTAGGGCAAGTTTAAGCTCAAGTTCAAGCTCAAGTTCTGTAATGAAAAGGTTCATCCAGTGTATTAAAAGCTACACTACTGGTACTGGAACTGGAGCTGGAAATCTGATAATCCGGTTTGATAGTTTGATTATACAGGAATGAAACTAGCATGCTAAGTATTAACAATTACATACGACCTTGATTTCTTTGTCATTTAACAACTGCAGCTCAGTATAGTCCAGCGACAAAGCCATGGCTTCAAGGTGAACAAGGATTTGTAGGATGAAATTGTTAGTTATCATTATATCCCTGTGATCAGTTATGCTTTAATCAGTGTGCCAAAAATGGGATATCTTTTTTGCATTAAACTTTACCAATTCCACAAAATTATGCAGAATGCATACCAAGGAGGATTGTTTGTTGTATTTATTTTAATACATTATACCTCTTTATTGAATCAGCGCATTTTAAACAGCCTGGAAATGAAACGTACCACACAGTCGTATCGTAACCGTTTGGGTCCAATTATTAAAAATTAAAATCAAAAAATAATTTTACCTTTTTAACCTTTTTAATAATGTCTTAGCCTATTTCATTTCACCATGCAGTATTCATTTTATAGAAGAAGATAGTAATCGACATGAGAAGCCTCATTTCCTATTAATTTCCCCAGAAAGCATTTAGTGAGTTAGCTAGGCAGTTGTTTTTTTTTGTCAATTCCTTAAAGTAGTAAAACTGAAGATGGGTCTAAAAATCCACGAGTCATGTCATGCTCCGAATGTGATGAATAAATGCAAGGTCCATCGAACGAAGAACGCATCCTAAGCCACACTTTACAACGCACGACTCGACTACAACTACCTATCCCTATTGCCAGTGCCAGTCTCCCTGCCTGGGTCTGTGGTTTTTCATCTAAATCTGTGGGTCTATTCTTCCAAGACTTTTTGTTTTTAAGCATAAAAGCTCTGTAAATCCAATTCTTCGGGTTTCTTTTTTATCAAAACCACTCGACAAGAGAGGTTCATTCAGTAAAATATCAGCCACCTACTTATAAGTTACATAGTTAATTTATTCCGTGTTGGCATTAAATAGTTTCTGGCTTCCCTGAACAATGCATAACCTCATAACTTAAAACACTTAAAAATTACACATGAACTGAAGAAACCCATCTGTCTACTTTACTATCTGGCTTTACGGTAGGAATCAATAGAAGTCATATAGTCAATGCAACTTTTTGTTTTAAAGTAAGGTATCTGCTTCTGTAACATTAACCTAGGAAAAGGATGCATTGGGTTTTGGGATTGTTACCTGATGTGTACTGAAAAATAGACAAAATTGTATAAGGACTCGTTGCATGAATTTCTATTGATTTGTTGATGTGGGCTCAAATTAATTAGATTACGACGGGTTTGTTCCTCTCATAAGGTAAGGATAGGCGTTTTTCTAAACGAAAGAGGTCCGAAGTTGTAAATAGAGTGCGGGATCTAAATTGGTAATAGGTTAGGTTAAATAATTAATTATCTACAATGTTAATCAAATGCCTGGCAAGCTGGGTGTGTCGTAGAAACTGATGGGATTTTGACTCTTGCATAGAATGACTTCAGGAAATCGAGTATCAACGGACCAAATCCGTGTGAAATGAGTTCAAATGGGCATAAAAACAAAGCTTCAACAATGAGCATATTTTGCCTTGCAATTTACAAGTAAAGTTTTTAGCAGAGCTTATTTTACGCTTACTTTTAGTTGAGGCAATCGAAACGCGTGCGACTTTAAGTTAAGCAGAAGTTGTTGGTTTATTTCGAGGGTTATTAAGACTGCGAGGATGTATAGGATGATGATGAATTCTAGGTTGTGGATGAGTTGATAAAAGGCGATGATCTGCAATTGGAAGTAATTAGTTTAACTTTCGAATCTGGCTGATGAATACAAATAAATTATCCAAGTTTTAGAGACAGAGCCTTGAAAGCGCTTTTTGAAAAGTAAGCAGTTTTCTGTATTAAAAGTTTTAGATTTCTTCCAGAAAGTTGCAACAATTGATTTTTTCTGTAAGAAAGGTTAGTTTGGAGTTTATTATAACCACAATAAGTTTACGGGTTTCGTTTTGAACATGGACAGACCCCTCAAACTTTGATTGTTTTAAATTTATGGACAAGATACCTGATATAAGAATGGGTTGTGCTAAAGTGGTAGTGATTTCACTACTGATATTGTGCATATCATTGCTCACCGTACCGGTTGTAGCTAAACATAGTAAGCATGGAATGTCCCGAATCAGAGATTCATGTAAGTTCGCATGAAGCGTTCCGTTTTTAACGTAGGCTTACTGAAGTTTTCTAGTGTGTTCTATATGACTTCCGGAAAGGGAAATGGATTACCATGAAACACATTTATGCCTCGTCGGATTTTGTTTAACCTACATTGTTTAACCTCCATTTATTTATTGTAAACTTTAACGTGAATTGTAAATCGTGTCCCGAAATCTGCTGGCATTAGATAAAAGATAACGCTCTGATTTTGCTTTACGAATTCCTAAAATACTACATTGTTTCCTTTATAAACTGTGTATTTCCTTAATATCCGTTTTAAAGGCCAGAAATCATGCTATATAGTTTCAATTTCAATGAGTCATATATTGGTTATAATTGGGTCAGTTCCCCGTGGATTCTTACAAAAGATATTGTCGAAGGGTCCAGCACCTTTCTTTAGATTATATTAACTTATATCTATGTGGACTTTTTAACTTTATTCCCACAGCGGCAGCGGATAGTAGGACCTTCATCTCTGAGATTATTGGATTCTCGGCTTTAAAACTAATGCTAATTTTGACGATTCCATTTTTATTCTCAATATTCCTGGGAGCAATGCTCGTCCTTTTGTTCCCCTTTCCATTGATAACCTCAACAACCGGGCTAGCAGGAGCGGCTGCTGTGGGTCGGAGACAAGGTCGTGAAGAGGAGGCCAGTACGGATTTCGATGACCTTCTTTCCTACCTCGGGATAAAGGAGCCGGGTACGGCAACATCGGGTTTTATGACGGCAGGAAGTAATCAAAACCAAATGATCAGGGTTATAAGACCCAAGCATAATCAAAGTAATGAAAGATGTGCAGAGCGAATCGCATGTGAGTTTGGCAGGTCGGCCAGCCCTGACTTTAGAGTTGCTGTCAACCAGTGAGTTAAAAACCGCAGAGCTTTTCTATTTTCAGTTGAAAGTACCGTAAATCCTCGATTTACAGCCTCGCCTTACAGGCTGTACTACAACAGCAGCGTATTTCTAGTAGTAGCCTTCAAGTTCTGTTAAAATTTAACCCTGAAACGCCCTAGAATTGAATAGTAGCCCGAGCTTCTTTTAGAGGATGTACGGTACGGTCAACCTAACTGTTTTACAGTGGATTTGTATGCTATATTTTTGATGATTCTGCAGAGTAATCAATGAGATGCCACCGAAGAAGCAGTTCAAATGGAAATCCACGATTCATGCCTACATGGAGGGTTTGCAACCTACAGTAACTGCTGCAACCAACTTTCATCCGAGTCAAAATTTCTGCTTAAAGTATAAATGTCGTTTAGAATAACTGTCGTGTATAGAACTGAATTTTATTAACATTTATTATTTTATTTCTAAGGTTGGTATCTGTATGATTCGGTAGTAGTAGTAGCTAGCTAACTTATTTGTGAATAAAAAGTATGAAAAATAGTTTCATTTTGTAGCATACTTGGGTTATTCAGAAAAAGTACTCTTGTTCCAGTGAACACTAAATGTCACAAACAGTGTATACAAATGCTTATCATTCCAAGACATAATTTACTTATTGGTTTTAATACTGGCCGTCCGATGAGTCTGTACACGAATGGACCTTGTTGGAATGCCGTTCAAGCGCTTTCTCATCTTTGCAACTTTCTCC
>JAQFZX010001837.1:0-24676 GCA_034682405.1 Hydroisotoma schaefferi | reverse complement strand
TTATCGTCTCGAATAGCGTCCCGGGACACTAATGAGTTTTTGGCCTTTTTGAGGAGGCCACTATTCCGGAGTGACTATTAATATTTTAATTTAAAGTTAAGATTTCTAAACTGAACTGATTATTTGAAAACTGCATGTAACAACGTACAAAAGCAATTATTCTTACAAAAGGCTTATTCTTTGGAAGGGGCTACTATTACTATTCGGTACGGGATACTATTAAATGATTTTGAACTTGAAAGGGGACATTATTTGCGGGAGGACATTATTCGAGGCAATACGGTAGTTTAATAATGAAATGCATTTAAACTGTTATAATTGTTATTGTTATTATTATAACCCCGATTACACCAATATCCACACTGCATAAAACAATTTATTGTTAGTTATAAATGTAAGGACTAGAAGAAGTGACCTAAAAGGGGTGTCACCCCCTTTCCAGAAAATCCTCTATAGGAAGTAAGACTTAGACAGGCTCGGCTAGCTGCACTAAGGAGGTTTTTTATTGGAATTCTTTGTCCAACTTGAATGCTTTGGAGAGGATCTAAGAGTCATAAAAGATACCCGCTGGTTTTATTCATTTAACTCCAATCTTTAACAAACTGACTGGGCAAGAAGTCGCCTGAGAATGACAAGATACTTTAATGGGAAATGGGGGACTGTAAAACTAACTTGAAATTATTAATTACACTCGTTTCATGACGTCCATGGTTGTGGACTTGGGTTCAATGAGCAGTAGAAATGCTCCTTGACGCTTGATTACTTATTTCTACAGCCAATTACTGAGGTCCACCTGGACTTTCTCTATGATTTAGCTGATTGATTTTTTTAATCAATTGGCTCATTCATTTCCTGGGCTCAGTTAGGCATTTGCTTAGCACTTTCATTTGCATATTTTGTATACTACTTCATGAAAGGGGTTGATGAAGTTGGGGAAAGTTAATTATCATTTATTCACTTGTCAGTCAGTAAAGGTAAAGAGGAAAAATATTTAAAACTGACTTAGAGAAGGTCGAGGTATAAATTTATTTCAGTATTTTATGTCAAAGTGAAAGTAAAGAACCCTTTTCTGTTTATCCAATTAAAAAGATAACAAGTACTCAGAACCAAGATACTGTTTACAACCTCAAAGAAACGGGGAATTCATAAAAATGCAAGAGGATTAATCATGTCACTAAAGTCACCAAATGTTTTCAACATATCTAACCTTAACCTATCTAAACTGTTAGAATTGGTTAAAATTCCAGAATAACCATCCACACATCGTGTTCGAGGCAAAATCGGTGGGTCGCCAGACTTGTGGAAATAAACGAGGCTTTGAGTGGAACATGCCATCCGGATTTCAGGGAGGAGGTAGTGATTATGTTCGACGGAGCGAGGATAAAGGACCCCAGTACTTCATTGAATTGGCCATTCTCCTCGATAGAGCTATGGTGAGTGAGAGTAAGATTTGGATCGGACCAATTAATTGTCTCTCTCCGATAGACAGATATCCCTCTCATCTATCCATCCTCACTAATAACACTACCACACAGCAGTACTCCTTCTTTGTAACTAGTAGTCTCTTTTATTTACTTCATCCTAACATTCATTACTGGAATGAGATGTCTACGTGCTGGATTCAATCTATTCGGAAAGAAAAGTGTGTGCTTTATTCTTCATGATGAGATTCTTTAAATGATACCGTTCCATCCAACTTTCACCAACTAGTTACTACTACTGTAAATTTTCCCTGGTACAGGAGTAGAGAAGTACATGTCCTTAGAGCAAGAGAAAACTAAGCTTAAAGCGTGTTGAACAAATCCCTTGTAAAGCCCTTAGAGAAATTACCTTACCTAGCTATTATAGTATGATATATTATACAAAAGGATGAAACAAAAAAGAAAGAAAGGTAATTCCGCGGAGGATAGGGATATTCTGCAACTACAAGCTTTTTTTCATGGGATAATACTTTTTGTATTTCAGTTTGACAAACGGAACGGATCCACTCGGCTTCAAGTAATTCACGATGCTCTTCAAATAGTTAACATTGCAGATCTGGTAAGCTTTCTCCCTTGTGGATAAAACAGAAACTCTTTAGTAAGTATTAGTATTCCTGTGGTATTGGATCATTTGCATGAGATTTCGATTCTCTTTCGCAAAGGGTAATCAGATCCTCTAAAGATGAGCAATGGTAAAAGGAGTTTGTGTTGTTGATGTTGAATAAATATACTATTCCTCGGATTCAGTTACAAGAGTATAATAAAATGGTGTTTGTGGTGGCTTTTGTAGTATTTCAGAAAATTGAATACAGCTATCTCAGTCGTGTATGTGGAAACCTGGCATCAGCATAATCACTTAGGTGTAGACAGGGTGGATGACTTACGCCAAACTCTGGTTCGACTTACGGACTACTATGGTAATCACAACTTTCTCCATGTTCCCTCTGTGGTCTATCTATACTGCTAGTGCTGCTGTATTTTATGTGCTGTCTTATTACTACTATCTACTTAGGTAGTTGCATGTAGAACACTTTGTAGGTTTATCTAAGCGTATGAAATTGCTCCACATAAATAATACCATTATGATAAAGGTTACCATGATGTAAGGACATCAATAACATTTTATCAATGTTTTTATATGGAGTTATTCATGAACGCGTAATAGAATTTTGGGCACCGAGATCAGCTATAAGACCCTCCACACACGGAAAACATCCTACTTTTTAACCAACTTTTTAGTTTTTTTTAGCAAAGTTGGCTTGATTTTGTGTTGAATTTTTATAATTTTTTCCCTTTTTGGGAAAGTTGTGAGGGGAGAATGCAGGGTTCAGTGTAGTGCGAAATTGGAGAGTATACTACAAAATAAAGTATATTCTTCGTTTGTTGGCACATTTTAAGAGGAAAAGTTGATTTTATTCTAGGGCCACGAAGCCTGTTTAGCGTGAGCAAGGATTCGACGATGCTCATCTCGGGAATCAATTTCTCAGAGTCCGGAATGGGTGTTCCCATGTCCATTTGTACTCCAAAAGCTATGGGCGTTGTGACTGACGTGTCCATTTATCAACCTCACATCACCGGGGTCGCTTTAGCTCATATGATTGGACACAACTTGAATATGGGCCATGATCAGGACGGTACTGGGGGACAATTTGTTATTTGTATTATATCCATTGGTTGGTTTAACCACCCTTGGTTGACTCTACAGAAACCTTCTGTACGTATTTCTTTCTTTTCTATTCATTCAATTATTTAGCTTCAACGGATGGATGCCACTGTCCCAATTGGTATGGATGTATTATGAGCGAAAAGATCGTAGGACAGGATGGAATTCAACCGTATCGATTCTCAGATTGCTCGAGGAAATCCTATTTCACCTCCATAAATTCGGGTCATGCTATGTGTCTCATAAACAAACCTAACACGATTGACGTAAGGGTTTCACTTTTTACCTACTCCTCTTACCATACATTGTTGGATCCAAAGTGCAAAGTTTCATGTTCAAGTTTACACTACGAGATTTTACCCAATGAAAGCAACTTAAGATACTATATACTTTTTAGTAGGTATTTACCATTAGCAGTAATTGAATAGTAAATAGTGGCATGGCAGTAAGGGTAAAAGTAAGGTACAAAATTATAGTTTTGAGAGAATTGAGCTTTAATTGCTTCTCTTTCAACAGCCTATTCACAAGACCTGTGGGAATGGAATTCAAGAACCCGGAGAAGAGTGTGATTGTGGTTCTGTCCAAGAATGTGCTAAAGATCCATGTTGTGAGCCGATGCTCTGCAGATTAAAAACAAGTGCACAGTGTTCCAGTGGGCAAGTTTGCTGTGAGGATTGCAAGGTATGAGCATTTTACTTTTAATTTTCTCTCCAATACCAGTTAGTGCCTAAAAAAGAAAGCTCATTGGCAAGCCTCATTTTGCTTTTGTATTTGCGTTTGAGGTATATAATGAATAGAGATGATGAGCTCATTTTATGCTGCTCACTCTTTGCTTTGATGTAGTTCAAAGGACCAGAGACAGTATGTAGGCAGAAACAAAGTGAATGTGACATACCGGAGTTTTGTACCGGACAAAGCGGAGAATGTCCATTAAACACTTTCAAAAAGAATGGGGCACCATGTTCCAAGAATGAAGGCTACTGTTTTAACGGCTTTTGTCCAACCCTTGACGGTCAGTGTAAGAGCATATGGGACTTCTCAGGTATGAACAGCAGCTTGATGACATCGTCTATATTTCTTATACTACTTTTATTTACCCATTGTTAGCTAGAAGTGTGAATAATGAATCCATTAGTGAAAACTCCCAGACTGAAATCTGTTATTTAATGGTGAAAACATGTCATTTTCCTTTCACAGGGAAGAAAGCCAGCGATTCTTGTTACCTAGAATTTAATGTGGGAGGACACCATAATGGCCACTGTGGTCGTGATGGTTATGGAAATTATAGGAAATGCTCCACCTCAAATGTAATGTGTGGGACTCTCCAATGCCAGGATGGGACTCCAAGTCCCACCATGCAAAGCACATTTACCAGCACAACTTTCTCCAGAATTATGCTCAAGATCGATGGAATAGAGTACGAGTGTAAAAATTTAAACAGTCCAAAGGGAGATCAAGCTGCTGCTCAGTTGGAATTGGTCAGGGATGGAACAAGATGTGGTAGCGAGATGGTACGTTATGGTTAAGCAAAGAAGTTTGATTTTTTATTTACTCAAAGAGAGGTATAAAATTAGCCCGAAATGGAAAAGTACACATTTTGCAAACGGAAAATTCTTCGAAATTGATACTTTCTTCTTTTCCAGATATGTATGAACCAAACATGTGTCAAATTAGCAAACTACATAGACAATAGTCGCTGCCCTTCAAACCACGTTGCTCTAGAATGTTCAGGGCATGGAGATTGCTCCAATGTCAATGTTTGTCACTGCCACCAAGGATGGGAAGGTCCTGAATGCTCCGTCATGGCAAAGATTCCGCCAACAACCGAAACCCCTTCTTCCACAACTCATCAACCATCTCCGTTGAATGCCACAACTCCGGTTTCAGATAAGGCTAAGATAACCAAAAAGGGAAACATGGAGGATGGATCAAATACAATAGTACTTGTTTTTGGGATGGTCTCGGTAGTCGGAGGAGTGTTCATCTTGTTTGCCATGATGGCCTTGTGCTACCGAAGATCCACCGAAGTCCCTAAATTTGAAACAACTTCTTATCCTCCTTTCAATCCTAAAACATTCAAGCTGCCGCAGCCCCCACAACCAGCCACGCATCAGCCGCCTCAACCACCCCAAATAAATCATGAAGATATTGATAATAGAATACTTAGCCTAACCCAGTTGCCTAACTATAGGTAAGTATACTACTAGTGCATCTATCTACTATCTATTATAAAACCTTTATTCTTCCACTTGGGTAAACGCTCCGCTTCAAATGCCGGATAAAAGAACGAGAAATAGAGGCCCGGCGCTACATTTCAGTATGGTAGAAAGATGAGGAATAGAGGTCTAGAATTCTAGGTATGGTATGGGTATTGATTTCATCATTATGTAATACGGCTCAGCTCATCATACGTACACAAGAATAAGCCTTTAACGAGATGAACAAAAGGTTTCAAGCCTGAAAACTCCGACAGCTAATCTGAAACTAGGACCAAAACTCGTTCAAAATTGTGTTGAATCAATAATTCATCTTCGGTTTACTTGATCCTTACACTTCACACCTGAGATGAGTTACTTATCTCTCCCTAGCTAAATTCCTTTCGGCATCACTGAGAAAGCCGAGAGGATTTTTCAACCCTGACATAGATAGATTCATAGATGTTCACAAACAAGCAACATAGAAATCCCTTTTTGTAATTTCGTTTCGTTGTGGGTGTATTACCCATGGCATTATGTCATGAACTCTCCAAAGATTCAAATGTCCTCAAAGTACTTAAAACAGATTGAGCCATACGTACTTGAGCTTGTATCAAGATAGGTGGGCATTGAATCACTTTTATTACAAGACTACATCCATGTACATTAAATAGAGGAAGCATTGACTTATCCTAGGGTCCCATCATGTAGTGAAAGTGAATTATTTGCCCAGATAGGAAACAGTCAGGAGTGAAAGTACTTTGGTTGTAAGATCAAGCTAGCCCTTTGGAAAAAATATTATTCCAGAGTGTATTGTAAGTATTGTGCATTTTGGAGACTCGAAGAAGTTGAACCTGGGTGGATATCATCTCAAACCGGGTTTTTGTGGCTAGATAGATCAACTCGGGATTTTTTCAGCTTTCCCAGGAGAAAGGCAAAAGTGAGCATTTCTTTTCTTGGACTTGATAAACTTTTTTATCTACTGGTGAAAGTATGCCCTTTGTGTACTTCAGACTTTAGGTAATATAACTTGCTACATTCTTGCTCCCACTACAACAAACCCTAGATAGATTGCTTTCAGGCAAAGCTTTATATATCGATCCAAGGTTTTCTTTCCGCTTCCGATTCCGTTCATCGTCATTTCACACTGGACCGTTTGCTTTTACGTTACGGTTGTAACTAAAGCAATCACCGTCATGACCATGTATGCATGTATCTATACATTTTGTGAGTGTTGAGCGCGTTAGAAGGACATGTATTCTGTCCGCCGATTGCAGAGAGTAATATTACATGGCCACAGTGGCAGATACTTAAAAGATATTTTTCCAAAAAAAGTTACATGCAGCACAAGGCGTACTTGAGATGTTGAAATGTTGAAAAGGAAAAGGCTCTTAGGATAGATCTTATCATTGCATTCACATTAACACTCGGCACAAACCAAGACAGAAGAGGAAAGGGTTTGTGATAGTTGGGCTGAACTTTTGCAAACAGTTTGTCGAGTAGGCTTTTATCTGAATTCTCATTAGTTGTGAAGTTGAAGTTGGTAGGAAAATGACAGGTTCAACGTTCAAGTGGCGTTTGTTTACGTAATGCCTCGCTCTCGTCGACAGAGCATCAATCAAACTACAGAAAGTAACTGTAGTAGGAAGGTGTAGGATGTATAGGAGTAGGAGAAAAGTTAGATGGATGGGCGATATGGATGTATACTGATTGAATTTTAATTGTGTTTACCAAACTCTTACTGATTCAGGGATCAACACAGTATAGGGATGACGGGGTCTATGAAGAACCTGGGAGGAGGCCAGCCCCAAGATGACGAGACGGGGGATGAAACCTCGGCGTTTTTAGGTACGCCAAATTCCTTTGGTGGAAATCGTTTTCCTGAAAAGGGAATTTTGAAAAAGTATGTTGAAGACGATGGTTCTCAATCAGATAATAATGAGGGGCTGTGTGAAGTGGAGAGGACCCTCAAATCCCTTAATGGATACCATGAAGACATTCTTGCCGCTCTTCGTAACGCTGCTGCCCAGAGAGGTCTTGGCGATCTTAACTCTACTCCCCCGCCACAAGGTAAGATGACCGTTTCCGCTTGTCCATTCTGCTTCATGGGCATGAGATAATAATAATAACTGATGTGGTAAGGATATCTTTGTAAGTTATAACTATAACATTATACAACTTTGTTAAGGAGGCACCCGCCTGTCTTCGGACGGATATCCTGAATATCCCGAATACGGCTCTGAGTTTCCACTTCTGAGAAACTCAAACGATCGCATTACACAGGGTCAAGCTGGAGATGATGAGAGCAACGATGATACCGGCGGACCGATAAGGTACGAGATTTGACAAGTTATGAAGCTATTAGCCTCATTATTGTCATTTTATTACTATTACTAATCTAGCGGAACTTGTATGTAAGGATAGGAGATTTCTGTAACGTGATTTATTTATTCTTCCGCAGGATCCGTAACTTAGAAGATCTTCTCCGTCAACTTGAGCACCACTCAGGTGCAAGGCATTTAAGTCCATGTGGCTCAGAGGACATTAGAATGTCTGAAACTGAAGCTGATCGCCATTACCGGCTTCATTCCGCAGATTTAGGAGGGTAATAACAATTATATGAACGATTCGGGTATTTATCATGTAGCAGTTACCGATATGCCCAGACATCGGTTGTCTACGTCAAGGGATGCACAAAATAATTACAGTGACTGTTTTGTGTGTCTTAATGAAAGCATCAGAAATTACCCTATTTTAAACAATCGAACTGACAATTTATAGTGTAATCTTTATAGATATGCTGATAGTTTGAGCTTACTAATATATTTTTACCATAGTAATACGTTTGTTGGTACACAACTAATATAACCCTTAACTAATGTGGTCAAATTCAATATATCTAAAGGTGGGACCACCTCAGCAGTTTAGTGCGATGGCTATATGGGACACTTGCTTATTACGGTCAAAATTTCCTTGACAATTACTAAGGAATGTATCCAGGGGCGTTATATAGGTTTTACGGTTTTTGAAAAGTAGCTATGGAAATATTTTTTTAAAATTAGGATTGGGTTATTGGGTATGCCGCAAGCTCGTTTTTAGCAAGGTCCTAAACGGTCAGCTTATCTTTATAAGCTGACCGTTTAGGACCTTGGTTTTCAGTCAAACAAAAACCTTCGCCTAGCAGATATGTACCCTGCCCGTTTCATAGGCGCCGCTCAACCACGAGGGGTACGGGGGGGAGGGTACAAATAACATTAAAGGATAGGGATAGGTGTAGTTTGGCGGAGCCTGCTTATCATGTACAGCAAAGGGCCTTTCGAAAATTCTAGGGGGTACATTGGAAAACCAGAGGGTACAATGTACCCTTGGTTGCGCCTGTGGCCCGTTTTAATCGTTGTGTTCGGTAGTGGTGGCTGAATGTTTAATCCGTTTCAATAAAAATTACAACAATTGGTTATACCACCACGTAATTGGCACCAGCCACTAATTAATGTGGGTGCTAAGTCCCCAGACCCCGTGCGCGGGTAACGTAGATGGTAACACAACACGGGTGGTAACGCGGGTGGTAACACATTACAGGTGGTAATAAGGTGGTAACGCGGTGCTGGTGGTAGGAAGGATGGCAACACTTTCATTGGTCGTATCGTATGCACTCTGCCTTACTTCAATTTCTTGTTTTTGTTTTGGTAATTTTATTCCACAGAGGCTAAACCTTTTATTTTTGAAAGCGGCTACCTGTCACTTTTGATTTTAAATTAAAAGATAGACTGCTCATTTTTGCCCTATAATAGTACCCAATCGGGTATTTTTTTTACCACGGGTACCTAAAACTTCAGATTTAAAAAAAAAATTATCTATCAAAACTAGATGTAAGACATTTTGAGAATTTCGGGTTAATGGTGGTTGCTTTGACCCCCATGGGACACGGAGTGTCTGATTAGACTTGTTAGCGATCTGAACCTTAGATAGCATCCCTAGAACTCGTATGCAAAATTTTAGCTTTCTACCAGCAGGGGTTCGAAAGTTATCGAGAATGTCTTGTTGGTAGAGATGAGGGGCTCTAATTTGTTTTACATTGTCATCCTCAACCGTTATTTTTTAAGAAATTTAAATAAACGCCCTGGATACATATATCAGAGACACCCTGTATATAAAATTTGACCACCTTGCCTTTAACTATCCGCAAAGTTATTGTGATAGTGACTGTGGCTCTTTGTTTTGTATCATGTATGGTGTGGTTCCTTCATCTGACCAGATCAAGACGTCGTATCAATATGTGACAACACGCTTACCGCTTCGCATCAGCCCCGCCGACTCCTGGGCCCCCAAGGTACTACTACACTGTCTGTGGCCACCTTCTTCTCATAAAACTCAGCAACTCATAAAAAACCATAAATATAACGAACTAGAATCACTCTCCGACACCAGCACGGATGGAATGAAGAATCTTTAGATTTTAGCCTTTAGTTAAGTGCATGTAAAAATGCATTGAAAGAATAAATTTAGCTGATTTGCATTTACTTTTTTACTGGCTTTTTTTAATATGAGCTTGTGTTTGCTTTGTTTGCTTTTTACTTTATCCCTCTTGTATGGTGCAAGTAGAGTAAAGAAACCAATAATTAATCAGATGATTGGTAATCATCAGAAGTTTTAATATCCTTACTGAGTATATGAATATGAGAGCTCGCAATCACAATTATAGTGCAAGATATTATAGGTAGAGTTCCATTCCTTCATAGATTGTTGGTTGTATGATATGTATCCACTTTCTTTAAAACCTCGTTTGGTAACGTGCTGTTTCGTACCTTATTAATCTGAATGTTGTTGGTTGTTGCCTTAATTGAATATATTTGTGTGACTGTCAGTAAAGTAAATAACTAGGTATAGTTTGAATCGGGCAGTAAGGAAGTATTTGACGATAGATCCTATACATTTGTCAAATTCACTAATAGGAGTTACAGTATCTGAAGAAGGGCTTTAATTTTTCTAGTGACGATGAGGGTTTCGTATTGGGTCGATATAGGGGACCAGGAGTTATAAGAAACAATACGCGTTCCCCTCCGTCAGACTATGGACATTTCCCCGCTGCAGCGATCGTCAGTCCTGATGACCTAGACAGGTATGTTGCGTCATATCATGTCATGTCAAGGTCTGACTCAAATGCAACAGCTCTAAACAGCAAATTTTTATTTTTTTCTGGACAACCTTCATTCAATCTTGCACATTACACTGAAAAATCTTTGCACTCATTGTACAATAATTTGCTAAAAATTCTACCATTTTAGAATGAATTTTTTATGCTTTTAGTTGCATCGATGGTTATGCCTCTCCATTTTGTCCGTGCTATTTCTGGTAATCACGCCGCTTTTACTTCTTGCTTTTTACACGTTTTATTCGGTCTTGCAGTTGATGAGAAAATACCCCTTTTAGTGATTTAATTTACCTACGATTTATGATTTAGTATACTTAAGAACATTTGCTTGTAGAGTTATAGCATTTTAGCTTAAAATTTGCACACCTTTCGTTACAGCTAGCCACTTTCCTTTGTAAGTGTAGGTGATTTGCGTTAGTTATCCGGTTTTATGTTGAGTCAGTCATTAATTTTGAAGTAGTTTAGAAAAAATTTCAAGATTGATTAAAAATATAGTGTAGTTTCCATTTAAAGCGTCTTAGGGTATACCAAATGATAGTTGGTGTGTTGTTTCATGCAACTAAATGTGGATTATAACATGTGCAAATGTAATGTATTGATTTAAAAGCCATGATATAACTAAACTTACCGTTTCGAATCGTTTCATACCTCCCCCAGCAATCAGCCCAACGTCCTACACACTTCTACAAGTGAAGATGAAGAGGAACGAACCCAAGTGTCAAGATCGCTTACACCCAGAAACCTCAAGCATTTATACAATCCCTCAGAGGAATCTTACGGTTCGCAATCTCCACTTCATATTAATGGTATCCCAGTGCCCGCCCATCTTGGTCACGGTCGTTTCCCCAATATGTATCTTAGAAATGATAGGCAACCTAATAATGGGAGCAGTAAGCAGTAACTCTAAACTTAACTAGAAAAGAAAGTATACAATATTATTTGTAATATGTTACTGGAATTGTTTTAGAGCTTTATCAAATGCTCATTCGTTGATTTCATTTGAATAATGTAATGTTACAGTCACAAGTTCATAGAAAAAGAGATGTTTCATGCTTCATCATCGCTACCGAAACGTTTACACTCATTTTGTACCAATAATGTATTATTCAACTAGTTGAGGTGATTAAGATTGCTTAGACCAGACCGTACCTTCCAACTAGCTTACCTAATAGAGAGGAGAGTTACGTTAGGTGTCATAGCATGGTGTTATTGTACTAGACTGCAAATATCGTAAATATCATCTAGGGTGTAATCTCTTTGTTGCATGGAAATAGGGTTCAAATCAAAACTTTCGTGTAAATCAGCGACACATACAGTGTCAGAAAATGCTGTGGGGCTGTTTGGTTGATTTAAAAACATAAGAAATACTTTAACAAAGTACTTGGTGTTATGTATCTTGTAAGATTATTATCTATCCGTCTGATTAGGAATAAAATAAATATTATAGCATGCTGAAGAGAATCTTTAGAGTGGTCAATTTTTCATATAGTAAAAATATTTTATAAACCTGTGTAATGAATTAATTTGATTTTCATTCAAGTAAAACTAATTACTTGGTTTATTAACAGGCGCAGATCCCTTTGATCGTACCTCTCACGCTCAGCATTTTCCTGAATACAAGCATTGACTCAAGAGAAGGCTTCGTAAGAATTCAAAAGCCCAAGTAATTAGGAAGTAGGTTTCTTGATCATTTCACTGAAAAATCTGCGTGATTAAATCATAAATAAAGGTAAAAGAGAAACGGAGAAAAATATATAAGCGTTCCCAATTCCAATTCCTTGAATAATCAGAAGCAGGTCCAGAGTAGTAAAATACATAAGTAATTTAGGCAGAGAAACGTGCAAATCTAACTTGATGTATCGAGCCAGCTCGTCAATAAAAAGATGCTCAAGACTCAATTATTTATAGGATTCTATTGTAGGTTTCCGTTACATTATTTTAATATAATTAAATGGTTAGCTCATGAGTATACTAACTGTACTTACGAGCTTGGTGAGAATGACCGATGATTATTTTCTAAAAGCTACACCTCCCATAAAGAAAAGTGTAGAGCCGTAGATAACCACGGACCATGAAATAGACGTTACTAAGAGTTGCTATATGCTACAGAAGAAATGCAGTACTGTTGACGTTGATTAATTTAGCGTTTTTTTGCATTATGCCAAGACTGCCAAATTGTTATGCTATTTGTTATGCAATTGATGGCTAACGGGAGGTAATACTCATTCAGTTTATTTCCAGCCACCCAAATCCATTGATCCAGTTATGGTGGCTATTAATTTTATCATTGTTAGAGCTAGTCAGTTTACTGGTTTCCGGTAAATTTTCAGATAACTTCTAATTTGTAATTTTTTTAGATGTATTTTATATTTGACATTAAGGATTAGTGGGTAGTGGTGGTTAATCAGTGGAGCTAAGTATTGAATTATTGCCCAAGCAGTATTAGAATAGTGTAATGTTTATGTAACCTTGTAAAGTGTTAGTCACTAAAATGTAATAGTTTTTTGTACAAGAAAGCTAAACGATGATAAACTATTTAGCTAAAGGGGGAAAATATTTGTGATTTGGTAATTAAAACTCGTTTGACTCAACATATATTTGTCACAATTATTTGTAATGTGATTTGATGAATACTGTTTTGATCATGCTGTTGCTGATGCATAAAGTGCAAGTTAAAGTCAACCAGTATTTACATAGATTTTGTTTAATCTAGTCTGTAAGTAAATAAGTCTTACAAAGGGTAGGTTTGATCGAATGCATATGATTCCATTAATTAAACTACATGTACTCCTCCGGTCCAGAAAGATCAAAAAATGAGAAAAGGTGCTGAGTTTTGTACAGAAATTCATTAAAATCAGCAGCACCGGAGCTACCATAGAATAATGATAAATAAATTGAATAATTATATCTAAAATTGGTTTAGTCGGACAAAAACTCATTAAAAATAAAAGAATTATTGATTCACTCGCTAAAAAATGCTCTAGTTTGCGTCAATATTGAGTTTATTGTTATTATTTTAATTTCTTGTAAGATTTTGAAACAGTTTAAAAACAAAAACATACAGCAAAAAATATATCCAAGTAATAGAAGTCTGCGGCAGGAATACATAAATTGCCCTCATTAATTAACATGAAGCTAAACTGTTACCTGCTCTTGGCGACGAGTGCATACTTTATCAAACTTTCCTAGCCCGTAACTTAATTTCAATCCCTTGATTTGAATTATCTAATCGGATCAAATAAAAAATCAACCATTAAAATAAATACGAACATGAAATCATCAAAGCCAAAATCCTCTCCTTAGGTAAACATGCACTCTAAAAATACTCTACCCACCCAATGTTTCATCAACTGTAGTATTTAACACGCTAATAAATAAAAGACCCTGCTTTTAATGAAGATGCACTCGGGGCAAGGCTTTAGGGAAAAATTTGTTTCCACTAGATAAGAAATTCCCAAGTAACAAGCTGACTTTCACTTACCCCTCCAATACTAGCTCTAGGTGGTTTGCAATCAAGAGATTTTTCACTCGAGATATAAATCTTGGCAAACAAACAAACTCCACCAATCTTTGGCACGTACGGGAAACTTTTGGGCAAGAAGTTAGACCATGGAAAGTAAGGCAGAAGAAGAAATCAACATTTCCATCTCTCTTCAACCTACAACTTACCTCATCTTCTCTCTTTCTACTTGCCTTTGCTTCCCAGCAAACAACACCACCATAATCTTGTTATATTCTGAAAGTGAGAATTTCCAAGCTATACATAACTAAAATGTGCCCAATGCATACATGTATATATGGATCTTCCTAACAAGACTTTCTCTATTTCGGTGTTCTTCACTTCCTTCCATCTCTAGACCATAGTATATTTCTTCAACTTGAATGTTTAGCAAGCCCATTAGTTTGCTTTCAAGACATCTCTTGCCTCCGTAGTTGGTTGTGGAACTGTGAGAAAAGTGTAAATTGTGTGGAGCCGAATGCGCAGAAAGTCTTCGGAGACCGTGTTGGGTGGACTGCTCCCGTTTGTTGGAGTTGAGGTTGAGGACAGGGAGCGAGAGAGGAGGATTCATATCAAAGCTTGAAAAAGGGCCAAGGAACAGAGATTACTTTTAGGAGCCTTCCTCTACATGCATCTATCTATCTATACTTCCTACTTGCTTTCACTTACTGCTTTCACTCTCGTATAAGTATGTATTTCTAGTGGGTAAGTAGATAGATAGATTTATATGAAGGACGGAGCGATTCGGGAGTCACGAGCAGGGATGAGTGAGTGCTCCAGCACAGAAGAATAGAGAAAGGATCAAAGGAAAGGTAACAAAAGTCCACAATCCATCCAGTGGAAAAACTTCAAGCCAATCTTTACCTTACGACACATGAATTGAGAGAAAGTAAGGGCAGGGAGTAAGGAAGGCAGGGGCTAAAAGTATTTATCTTAAAGTACCATCGGGCACCTTTAATTCAGCAGAAAAGCCTACCCGTCAATCCAACAGCGACTGGCAGGTAGGAAGAGGAAAACATACCCCATTAAAGTAGAATACATATAAATACGAGCTTCCATTCTTCCGAGTTTCCATAATAAATAAGCTTGCGAGTGAATAAAAATCGGCATCGGAACAGAATTGGGTAGCTTAAAATCCATCGGTTGTTCAGAATGATAGGGTTGCATTTGCCGTGAGGGATTTGTCATTCGGGAAGGAACATGGCGAATCGCCCGGAAGTGGACACCTAAAGCTGAGTGACAGTCGCAAAGAAATATTATAGGGAAAGGTGACAAAGACCAGTGTGCAATAATAAATAAATCCGATGGAGTAAGGAAAGGTTTGGCCAGGGTTATTTATGTGCTGAGTAGAGGAAACGGAATCCTTAAGTTTGTACTAGAGATAAGATAAGCAATAATAAAAAGCCATCAAGTGGTTTTGTGGGACGATATTGTGTACATTTATTACTTTAAGTGGTCACTTGGGACTTTAATGGGTGACATGTGCACTCTAAGCTATATTTTAGTTGTTGGAATCCTCGCTCTTTCCTCTTATGCTGTTGGCACGCTTCAAGGTGAGGATTTTCAAAAGTTTCGTATGCTTTTTTGATGGAATGTAAAATCATGGAAAGATTGTAATTTTGACAAGTTTGAAATAAACTTGCTGTAGTAAGCTAATTTTCGTAAATTAAAATTATGAAATTGTACTCTATAATTTTTGCAAAGTGATAATTTCTTCTAGCAGTTAAATATACAGTCACAGTGGTGACGAAACTAATATATTTTTTTGAACATATTCTAGACACTGACTATGTCTCAGAAGATGCCAATGTCGTAGGTAAGTACTGCATTTAATGTAAAGCCAAATGATAACTTACTTTACGACTAATCTTATCCAAATTACAACATGGGAGGAGGGGAAGTCATTCACGTCTTAGTCAAATAGCTAATTAATTATAGCAATATAGTATAGTATTCATGCAATCATCATAGTACATAAATCCCAATTTGTGCCTTGTAGTAAATGTCAACTCGAGAAACTGCGGAAACGGTAGATTAGACCCTGGGGAAGAATGTGATTGTGGCCCAGGGGAAGACAAATGTATTGAAGATCCCTGTTGTCATCCAAACTGTCAACTTAAGCTCCACTCTCAGTGTTCTAACAATGATCCATGTTGTGAAAAATGCAAGGTGAGTATTCATTAAGACCTTACTATTTCAACAAATGTATTTTACAATGCTCACATTAACCTCTCATGTTCTAACCCTCTGCGTTAGGGAGTTGTCTTTGACAATTGCATACAGGCTTCAAGTAGATTATTTCTAGGTAATTACATGAAATTCAAATAAAGAACGATGGGTACATCCAAAAACCTTGTATTTGTAAAATATATTTCTGGAAGCCGTAACGCAATCAAACTGCAAAGCTAATATTATTACAACGAATGTGAAATGAAGGCTTTCAACTTTTCCTCTTATTTTCTTTTTTCTAAATCTACTTAAACATTTCCTAGAGTGAAAAGCTTCAGCTGTGGTGGATAAGCTTTCATCAAACGAGGTTTTGGTTTCATCAGTTAGTTTAGTTAGTTTTTGAAAGCAAAACTTTTTTCATTTGATAATGATAGCTCAACCATAAAGTATTTGATTAACGAACCAACAGAAAACTTTGTTTGGCTTGTATATTGAAAGCTATACAACATAACATCGTCCTTGGCTCCTGTCATCACTATCTGCTAACCGTTATAATAGCTTACCTTTCTAACTTTTCCACTTATAAGCTACCCAGTTCTCATCTCAGAATTTGATGTTACCTATTAGTTTGTAGTTATGCTATGTTAAGCTGAACTCTTTGCAGGGATAGAGAAATAGGGAAAGTTGGGATGGAAATCTGAGAAGAAGTTCTTAGCAAACTTTTCTTTGAGGAGTAGTGCTAGCTTTGGGTTATTTTATTTGAATTTTCTCTAACTTCATAGTTCCCTTTAGATTTGAGTGGATACAGCATTTCAATTTCAAAATGTTTTCTTTTAGCAAATAAGCAAATCATTTATGCCACAAGGGATGTCATAACCACCTGTCATAGCATTATGGAGTATAGGGTGCACAAAAATAATAAATGATAAGCATTTTGTTAAAAAATACTGTTGGCCGTTTTCTAGTTTAAGGTCCAGGGATCCATTTGCCACAAAGCAACTCATGAATGTGGTATACCCGAATACTGCACAGGGGATGGGGAGTTTTGCCCTGGAAGCTCATTTAAAAGAAACGGTGCTAACTGCACGGGAGAGCATGGAGGAGGGATTTGCGTCTATGGAGTTTGTAAATCTTTCAATCAACCCTGTTACGAAGCTTGGAAGAGTTCAGGTGAGTAAATTAATACCAGTTCCTTCCTAATTACCAGACCGCTAATGGCTTAGTATTATTTGACAATGAAACTTCGGAAAGAAATTTACGATGCATATTACTTTACATTCTGTTGTGATCATCTTTCAGAAACTGAACCTGTACGAGAGTTAATAAAATGTTCAGTTGGGGCTGTAAGTTCATCCAGCAAGTTAATCATTTATCAGATCATGATGTACTACATGAGAACAACTAACATTTATAAATGGTACTCTTTTCATTTTTAGATCTGTATTAATCAAACATGTGTGCAAATAAGGGACTTGGTGAACGGCCACAGTTGTCATAAGGGCCGAGACGGGGTAGAATGTTCAGGTAATGGAGAATGCACCACAGCTTACCATTGTCACTGTGGTCCAGGTTGGATGGGCTCGGACTGCTCAGTTAAAGTTGATGCAAAGAAAAGAAATGAAATCGATGATCAGCCTGGAAAGGTAAAAGGACTAGGCCCAGAACAAAGAGATTCAAAATCAAATACAACAGCCCTGGTCGGAGGGTTGGTCACTTTTGTAATCGCCATCTCAGTTTTTTTCGTATGTATGGCTTTCCGATATCTTCCTGCAAGAGCTCCAAAAGACGATAATGCAATTTATCCTGCAACTCAAATAGATAGTGTGGATCCAGAGGTGGATGGACCCACTCCTGAATCCGTACCCTAAATGTTCGATACCATTTTAACTTAATCGGTCACTGTCGGTAGGGAAGGTCAATCTCATCTTGTGTATTACTCCAATAATATTTGTACGTTTGCTAAAGTAATTTAAACTAAAGTATTTGTACAGTATTTTCATTATTTTCTCACAGGAAATCCTTGATGAAATTGATAGAAAAGTTGATGAAACGGTTTATAGTTTAAATTTGATTTAGAATCTTAGAAATTGTTAATTTACCTGTAATAAAAAAAAATCTTTTCTGTCTCGGTTTGTCACAAGGCCGAGCTTGGAAAAGAATGTGTGTAGACTTTTAAAAGTCATCCCCTGCCCAGTATGACTGTAGTCATCATTTTACCAATTTTAGCAACCCTAAAAACTTATATGATGTACTGTTTTTTTACTGTACTTTTATTCAGTTTGTACTTTAGTAAAGTGTAGGACTCAAATTATGAATCAAAAACTAGATGGGATAAGGCTCCTGTTTGCAACTTGCACATAATATTTGCATTTCTTATCATTTCATGCTTCATATCTTTTTTATTACTTTAAAAAAAATCTAATTTGATGACAAGCGGACAATATATTCTGTATAAATTCATTCTGTACAGAACTGAGCATCAAAGATGAATCAAATCAAATTAAACTTATCTGTGGACGAATGCAATAATCCCGATGGTTAATGTTAAAAAAACAATGGATTGCATTAGTTAAGAACTGAAAAGGCGGTTAATACTGAAACCCGTTAAAAATGACTCTAGTCATTAATGGAACTTGTATCCTACTGAAAATAGTACTTCCTCTTGATAGAATTTATGCTTTAATCCTAGCCATGCAAAATAATAGATACAATTGTTTAGATTAAGTTACATTTTCAATTTAAATTAACTTAATTAAATTAAAATAACAATTTGTACGTTTAGAGTAACAAAATGGTAGTAGGTTAGGTTAGAATTTAGCATAAAGTATACAGAAATAAACATGCATATTTCTTAGTACAAAACAATACGTGTTTTAATGTATTTTGGTTTAGTGCCTACAAGTACAAGCGCTTCAATTAATTTCACTACATCAAGTCAGAATGATAAAAGCTGAACAAATTGGATGGCTCTTTTTTTCTCATCAACTGAGAAAGTCAGAGAATAAAACTCTGCTACATGGATCTTTGAGTATTCAACGAAACTATTTAAAACGTTGTCCCCAAAAACATACAGGTGTACATACCTGTATGTACCCTCGTAGAGGTCTTTATGGTATTTTGCCAATTATCAAGCAATTCGAATGAAAAGAAAAATCTCCCTGCCTGAAACCAACATAAATGCATGCACTTATCTAACATTACTTTATTAAATCCATACGCGTTTCCCCTTCCCCCTTTTTACTAAAAAAGTAAGGTTTCATCAAGGCCTTTAACTGCATTTGAGGATATTTTCCAACGTCTATTTTCGAAATCGAAAGCTAGCTTTACAAATACATAACAAACTACACACTGTAAATTGGAAGGAATGGCAAGAGCAATTTATAAAATAGAAAGTGTGCAAGAAGAATTTAACATTTGCAAATGATATTGAAGATACACTCATTCTTCACTGCCCGTTTCCTTAACAGATCCCAACCATTCATCTGCACTCGCTCGTAACGAAGCTAATCTGTTTAATTTAATTCTATTATCATTCCCCTACATTCATTTAGATAGAACAGTTAAAATAATAACTACTGCGAGTACCATGGACTAGAACTAAAAGCCTTGTTGTTTTAGCAGCGAGACAGAAAGACCAGAAGACAATGACGTGAATTTTTAACTTCTTCTGTTCCTTGCTACATGTACAAAATAAAACTGTCCAAAAAGGGGTTTCAAATGGCCTGTTTCCCTCGATTTCTCTGTGATTGTTCCTCACAAGCGATTTTAAATTTGTAAGCTAAATCCTCCTAATAAGTCCTCCTTGCGCGTTGTGATAGCAGTTCTAGTGAGCTACACAGCCATAAACAGTATAAGAAGCCACCGGTACAGTAACACCAGTAGCAAGCAAGCAACGTTAAGAATAATGTGAACTAGAGAATTACCTTACCACAGATTAACTTATGCATGCTTCTGCTATCCCTTTTCTGATGCCAAGAAATTGCTAGTAATCTTGCTTTCTGACTTAATCTTATTCATTCACAAGTAGTAAAGTCATTGCATTACTGCTGCAGGAGTTAGCCCTTCATGTATGTAGAACGTATCTCTGCTTTACGTGTGAATTTGCTAAGCAAGGGTGAAGAAGTGTGTAGAATTCAGTCATAAGAACAAACGCGTAACTTTATAATATTTATAACTTCTCTCAAGCTTCGTTGAACGTCGTGCGAAAGTAGGTACGGTTTAGAGGAAACATTTTATCATTCGCTTTACCGATTCTCTGAAACGTGCACGATATTTTTTACTTTTAATAATTTACTTGGCGATTTCAAACTGTATATCCGGCTTTTAAAATATTAAATTGGTGTTTAACAAATTCCCATTTAGGAGTAATAAGATAAGGCACGGGTATGTTCTCATCAAAGGACCAGTTCGGAACGGAGTATCAGGCTACGGAAGTATCCTCAAGTTTGGAGTTTGCTAAGGAAAAAGAGGGGTGAGTATTCGACTTTTAATTGTGATGCTTAGAATAAGATCATGTAGGGTTTGAGTTGAAATACTGGCACAACGCTTAATAAGTCAAATAAATTCATGGGTGTGCAAGTGTGCACAATACATCAATCCAGTCAGTACAAAATCGAGAACTTGAAAGAAATACTGCATTGCCGATACAATTTCAAGCTGAATTTTCAAAGAATTATCTTCATTTATTGATTTGTGTTTCTGTAGCATAAATATCTGTAACACGTTAATTACATTGTATATCTGGATTCCTGATACGACTTTGTACTTTATGTCATCAACAAAGAAGACAATAGTATTGCAGTGGTAACCTGGAACAAATTTTCATAATTCTAGCATTAATTTTATTCTTTGTTCTCAAGTAAATGATGCAATATTAAAATGAGTTTTGCAAAACTGGGATAACACCGGCCCTTAAGTTTATTGTTAAGTATCCAAAACTTGCACACACAAAAATGCTGCCAAGGTCTTCAGTCTTTTCTACTACTGAACTGGTTTAAGAGAACTGATACTTTTATAGACTGTAAAATCTATAAAGGGAAGGAATACCAGAGTGATTTTAAACGATTCCTGTGGGAGAAAATTAGTATTAAAGGAGAGATTACCATATATCAAACAAGTACCAAGTCAGTACCTTCCATAAGTAGAAGAAACGTGTCAGAAATAAGTGAAATTCTTGATGCCACAAGAAAGCACCATGTTCAATTAGGGTATATCCATTCAACGAGAAAAAGTTAAAGTCAAGGGTCAAATTGGTAAAACTAGAAACCAAGGTGGGTTTGAAATACAAGCTAAGGAGAAAGCCCATTGATCATGTAAATGGAGAGGCATTAAACCAGATTTCACGAATCATTTGGCAGTGTTAACAAGGGGCCGGAGATGTTTGGATTTTTATGGAGGCGAATGATAACCATAGAACTTGGCTGGAAAGTAGCTTCACGAACTAGTGCTCGTTTTTGAGATTAGGATTCAAGGCTATCTAGTAAGTTTCTGATTCTTCTACAGGCGTCAGTTAGTAGGAGGATTCAATAGGTAGTTTAAGTCCGTCTGTATAGTGTGGTTAATGATCGTACAATTGCAGTAGCCAACCAGCTAACCATTTCACTGCAGTATCAAATGTCTTAAGCACTTAAGGCTGCAATTAAGAACTTTAAAAATAGCTTATTTCAGACGCGCAGACACTTCATCATATTGCTGGCCAGTTATCCACATTCTAATAGCATTTGGTTAATCGCATGAGGAATCCTCCGTAATTTGATACAGAAACGTACGACCAGTTTCCGTTTCCTCTGCGTTGGATGGAAGCAAATGGATGTTTTTGAATGAAGAAGGGTTCTTATTATAGTACGGATGCGGTTGCTTGGTGAATGATTCGATTAACAGGCAATCCTAATATTTTATGCTGATGATCTAGGTTAAGAGGATTCTACACCATATAACATCATAAGGACTAATAAGGAGTGACTTTTATGAAGTAGTAAAAACTGAATAAGTTATATTATTCCAATCAACTACAAATTATATACCTGGGTTTTTTGAAAGAGGTCAAAATATAATCATACTGATATGGATATTAACGAGTGTGAGAACAAAGTGATTGCTTAGAAATTAGTGACTCCATCATCTCCTCGTCCTATAAGATAAATCTCATTTACACAATGCCTACCTCATCCTATAAGCAATTTAATTGCTCTAAGAGATCTGAATCTGAGCTAATCCTGCCTTGTGGAAGTTTACCAGCTTTTCTGTTAAGCCTAAAAGGACAGAGATTACTAACCCTAGAAAGAGCAGCTCAGATTTCAGCCGTAAAAAGCCATTCTAAACCTAAATACGTGCATGGACAAAGTGACATACATGCACCCATTGAGCGTTATCTAAGAGGCTTGCTACATGCAAACTCAAAGTGCATTCTAAACATCTTCTAAACATTAAACTTGAAATTCCACACATGTATGTGGGCTGTTGCCGCACTGGTAAACTATTACCATCACCTCTGTTGGCAGACATAGTGCAAGTTCAAGCTCTGATTTGAATTCAAACCGAAGAACTAACATTCGTAAATCGTTACGCACAGTCACAAAAATACATCGCTTTTATTTCTGTGATTGCCGTGGCCACTGTCGAGGGTCTTTACCATAGACAAAGCCTCCATGGGTCTTTGATATTTGTTAAATTCAAAGAAGAATTTACCACTGTAAAGCCACGCTTTTACTGTACTGTACGCATTTCCCGTGCAATGTTGTTTGCTCTGGGGTGGCAACCCATTTGTTGAGAAAACTCTCAGCCATCTACTACCTTGATTCTACTTTTGCATTCTGCTCCTTCTGAGTTCAGACCAGACTATACTGACAGTGTGTACAAGATTGTGCAAACAGCTTTCTTTACGTTTTACTATTTTTCTATTGCTTCCCCACACTGTCTGTCTTCAGAAGTTTTTTCACCGTAGCGCACAAAGTAAAAGTAAACTTATAGAATGAAACAAGACCATACTTTGTCGTTCTCAAGGGTGGGATTCCACCAGAGTGTTAGTTTGGAAAGGGTAAAATAATAGAAGTAAATGCATATATTTAGAATCTCCAGAAAGACTCTACTTCTACTTTGCTCTTAGTAGTTATAAGCCTTCAGTTCTGGAGTCGGTAGAGAAATTCTAGAATTGCTTATCTAATTTCAACACTAGGATCAGATATTACTGCCTGCTGTTGTTTTTTAAACCAAGAAAGTAAAGTAGTAATGCCTCTAGGACAGTTGATAGAGAGTAATGTCTAGCGGCAGAGAAGAGATCCCAAATTAAACTTTCATAAATGGATTTGTGAAAGGGGATGAAATGAGTTTCCTCAGTTTCAATCTCGACATTTATTATTACTTTAAAGACATGCACAGAAATAAATGGAGATTTGAAAAAAGGAGTGCTGGCGAAAGAAGTGAGATCTTTTTTGTGGTTTCTTATAGTTTCTTTCCTCATTATAATCCTTTCCCGTTCAGGAGTTTTCGTGAAACTATAAACTTAACTTTGGGCTTGCTTTCGTTTCTAACAGCTTTATGGGAGTAAAATATGAATTCTTCTACTTTTCTTGCTTTTATGTTCTGCATTGTGGATATGGCAAAGGCTTCGTGTTTTGGTTCCCAGCAGCTTCAAAGAATACAGAAAAGGACGGCTTGGTTTAGGAACTGCTAAACGAGGTAAAATCAAGGATCTACCTAAATTATTCCGGCACAAGATAAAATAAACTACTTGGAGCAAGATTACAGGACATGACAATGATGCTTGAGCCTTTCGTCCGATTGCTCACTGGAAAGAAACAAATTGGCCTTTCCTTTACACTCATCTTCCTCTTTTCGCTTATTATTAGTAGTCAATTGTATTTCTGAAGACGTAGATATCCACTCCATTTACTTACGAAGTTTCCCTCTTGTATCGTACCATCTTGGTACTTGAGCACCGTACTACGATCCCCGGCACGCTTCATACTAACATGTCCAGGTTGGCATTATTTGCTCAGCGGAAGTTGAGATCTCCACAAGGAGGAAATATTATATTGGAAGCCAAAGATCAATATTTGATGGAAGATGATTCCTGTAGCATAGATTAAGGAACTTTGATCTATATTGTAACTTGCTACCTCAAATCAAGTAAATGAACTACTTATAATGTGGTATATTTTGTGACAAGGTACTTTTAAGAAGCTTGTCCGACGGTCAGAACTGGAGATAGGACTTACGATTATACGACCTGTATGTAAACGACTTTTATGCAAGGCTTGCATTGGCCACCATTTTTGTACGACTTTTTGCATAGAAGTCGCTTGCATAGAAGTCGGTTGCATAGAAGTCATTTACATACAGGTCGGACTACCAGGACTTACATTCTATGCAAGAATAACATTTACAAAGATAAGCACAAAGGTATACATAAATTGACAGCTCTTGTTGAGTCATGTTTATTAGGTTTGTGAATTGCACCTATAAGCAGATGATTTAAGCTGTTTTCAATTAAAAATTTGTTCTGAAAAGCATTCAGTG
>JAQFZX010001836.1:0-24696 GCA_034682405.1 Hydroisotoma schaefferi | reverse complement strand
AATCTCTTTATGCTTATCGTATTTAGGATAATTTTTATGCTATCAATATTGAGCAAAAACACTTGAGAAAATATGTTCAAAAGAAGACATGCGTTTCTAAATTAAACTCTGTAGACCCTTTTTCCGCGGATAAACGGCCGTTAATATTTTTGTCCAACTTGCATAAGTACTACTAGTCCATCTATAATTTTGGCTTTTTTTTCTTTGCTCAAAAACTCTACTTATTTAATAACCTTATTTTTATCACAACATTAAACATATAACCAGTTGGTTGGTAGTAGCAAAGTTGAAGTGAAGCATCAGTAGACAGGATAATAAAGCTTTTCTTTCCAGTAGGTATTCAAAAATCGAGTGTAGAAAAATACATGTCTGTATACTCTCATTGCGTGAAAATAATAAAGTTAGCTACAGTTCGAATAGTAGTAGCAGTAGTAGTGGAGAATGATGAAAAGAACCTAGAGAGATTCATTGCCGTTTTATGCATCTCATCTCGTCCAAGATTATCATCTTGGGGGATGAAAAGTCTGTTGAGGAAGTAAAAAAGGAACAAGAAAAAGACAAAGAGTCCCAATTTAATTCATCCTAGGAGGAAAATAACTTTTACACAAAGACTTTATACCCCTTTATTTTTCACGCATACATATAATGCAGCAACTATATTACTACACAACTACTAGGCACTTGTACGCCCGTTTCTGCATGCCTGAAACCCTTTTGCATTGCACGATGATGACTACGATACTCATCATCATCTCCTCATCATCATTCTGATGTTTCCTTGCTAGAAAGAAGTAAGAAGAAGAACTGCTATGCTGGAGCCACGATGGTTTGGTTGGAACTTCCTTAGACTTGGTTCTCGGTTCGGTGGGTATTTGGGATGGGAGTCAAGAAAAGACGTTGACAATTGCCAATTAACGACGGTGCTGATGACGTTTGCTCTAATTAGACTCAGAGATCTGCCACCCTCACTCACTTTGAATTAAACTCCGAAAGTCTTTTCCACTTGCAAGATTACTACTACTACTTTTTCGCTGTCAAACAATACCTTTATAATGCATGTAATGCAATGTAATGTAATGTACAATGTATTGTTAGGTTTCTTTGCTCCTTCTTGTGGTATCTGGAAATCTGCGAGTTTGACTTTGACTTTGATAAGCAGAAATAGGCCGTCTTGACTTGGCTAACTAGCTGTGATGATGGGTGGGTGGGGCTGGTTAAACTTTGCTTTTATTCATTTATTCGGAAATATTGCAATGTACGCGTATGCCGTAGTGGGGAAAGGTGCTAGGCATTGCGAAAGTCTGAGAATGGCAAGAAATGAAATCTGGTCGTTTTTATTAGTAGAAGGTACTATTATAAAACCTGCACTTTTTTATATTGGTATATTTATTTGTAGGCTACTATTGTAGATGTCATTTTTATATTGTTACAATAATAAGAACAGCCTACCTAAGGGGGCACAAATAACTGCAAATTTAAATATTTTAAATTCAAGCAGAAAATTTTACTAAGCATTGCCACCATCCTCAATCAAGTATTTAAGATTATTTTAAAAATTCCTGGCGTATGAATCACTAAAAAAGATCAAAAAACGGTCACTCAGAAAAGTATTACTGTCATAGCTTATTTGAAGGAAAGATTATAGTTCAATTATGCAAAATGTTATTGGACTAGTACAACTGTGCAAGTAGGTTAAACAATTATAGAACAATACCTTATTGTAACGCGACATACTGTACACTTTTGCTTACGTTGGTTGACAATATTTATAAAATTACATTCAGGCTCTAAGCTAACTTTTAGTAATTAATGAACTTCAGTAGAAAGTTAAAACACCGTTAAGACTACAACGACTGGAATAAGTGTTCTGTTTCCATCCAACCATACAATCTCAGACAGCCTTCCTTCATTCTGTCCAAAGATTGATTTAATCAACAACTTTAACTTGTAATTTCATTTGTAACTTTGTCCAAAAAGAGAACTTCGGTCTAGTAGCTGCACCAACAGTGCTGCTAACTGACGTTCTAAACATTAATAGATTCTAATCATCTTCATGCAAATGTCAGAGAATTTTATTTAATTCTTTTCAACCTCCTTAGCACTACAAAAGAGGCATAACATAGCTTTCAAGCAGCAGCAGCAGCATTACGCGAAGTAAATACAGAAAGTTGAATTTATTTATAAAGAAGAGGATTTCTTATCTTTCAAAGCCTGTCCAAACTTAAATTGTATTTCTCGTTCTTACTCTCCTATAACTATTAAATCAGAAGAAGTCCAGTTGGTAACTAGTTGGATAAAAGGGTATCGTAGTGGGATAGCATATTTCAATTTTAATGGAACGTATTTACATCCCTTCCTTACCGTTTTCTTTGCCTGACATGATCCGATAAAAAAAATTCAACTTTCAATTTTGATTTTATGGAATTCATTTCTTTAAAAAATCTTTACAAACTAAACCGGCATTGATTCTGATAACTTTGCTGAGCATTGAATAGTGAACAGTCAACAGTAGTAGCTGTATCAGTAGTTTTAGTATATTTACAAGATATTCCTAGAGATAATGTAAGTTTATTTTAGCCCTTTGTGTTGCATTGATGATACGGGGATTCTGACAAGTAAATAGGAAGAGTTAGATACCACTACCTACTATGTAAGATACCTACCGGTGTTTGTGTTATCCTCAAAGTATAATGGAATGAACTGGCTTTCCTTTGATTTTGAATCAACATTGCCAAGTCATGGCTGAATAATATTGTGTCATTATAGCTTGCATACATTATACATATCTTCCCAAGTAAATTGTACCACGCAAAGTAAAACTAAATACCGTATTTCCTGAAATTACTCCCCCCTCTTAATAACTCCCCCTTCAAATGAGACCATTGAAAATTAACTCCCCCGAGGGAGTAATTTCCAGAAATACGGTATTCTTTACCTTTTATATTCTTTAATTTTGTCCATACAATGTAAAATCACACCAAGTGTATTTTAGAACCGAGCAAGTTCTGTTTAGCTAGTTAGATTCTTTAGACGGTGTATGGACTTCGTGCAGACATTATAAATCATGTTTGATTTGATATGTAGCTGGAGTGTGTAATGTAATTTCATTCCAATGAAGTCATTTCAAGCTTAATCAAATCCTCTTGGAATTGGAGACATGCAAGTAATAATTGTAGAATCAGCGTTTCTCTCATTTCATTAATTATCTCCATTTCATTTTGGATCCATATAAAAACTGAAGGATGTAGGATCATCCCATATCATAAACCCCAAATTCGATGGAGACGTAAGTGATAGTGATATATCTTCATGCATGAGACTTTCATGTTTTCAAACGTACACACGAAATAATTAAAACCATACAAGGAAGCCTCATACACATTAATTGATCCATTCCGTATTTGCAGTTCTGGATAACTTAAAAAATACATTAGCAAAGGACTGTGTATACACAAAATATTTATATTTTCAACTGAAAATCCCAATGCCCGATTTTCAGGATACTTTCTCAAATGTCGAAAATAATATTCAATTATTAAACAAAATGGATCGATTTCTATGAAAAGGAACCCCATAAAAAAATGCAGTCAGAGGTTAAGCCTTTTACTTGGGTGGTTTTATGCAAAAGGAGCAAGACATCTCTCTTACTTTTACTCGACGATTTGTGATATCATTTTACGTACAATACAATATCATAACGATAATCAAGAAATGGGTTCTTTTAAGCTGGGGATTACGCTACGTAGACTGATGATGAGGATTGCCACGACTGATGTCACATTAACATGGATATTACCTACAGAAGAGGATTTATTTCATTCTACAAGCATCCGGCATGCAACCAGGGGAAGGGTTGTTCCCTTTTTTGATGTCATCATAACCCTTTCATGGGTAATATAAATCTATCAAAATTAGGGTGATTTTTAATATCTCTACAACACATTTCACTATATGATGATGGGTAATTGTTGCTCTTTCACAAGCAACAAGAGGGGAATCCTCTCTCTCTCTTGGCTTAAGCATAAGCCTTTCAAGTACATTATAAATTTAAATATCCAGCAGTTTATGCAAACTTTTTCTCTATTTTGTGAGCTAAGAGCAAGGCAGTTAATTTCAGTACGGAGCATTGGTTTTCTAAGCAATAAAAACTTCTAAATTCAATACCAAGTGCTGCTGTTAATTGCACTTGTAATAATTTCAAGCTAAGAATATCTGCAAGGCCTAACTATTTTTTTATTTTGGTAGCAAACCCAAGGGAATTTTTCATTTTCCCTTGTGCGTTGATTAATTGAAGATATTTATTTATTACTGACATTTATTAATATATACACATATTCCCTCTTGCTAGGGAGTAAACGAATTCTCATGTAATTGGGCCGTGGATCGTGTCCCTTTATGTTTTATCTTATTCTTAAGAACATGGACGTAAAGGCTAAAACAACTGTCTTTATCCTGTGGGTGACGGTTATAAATGACGGAAGATAATAACCTGCAATCCAGCATAACATAACACAACACAAGGCATCAAATATCAACATTTGGTCATTTAGTTAAAGATGATACACGGTGACAGGTTATGTTATAGTTTCAATAGAGAAAAATGTCTCTAACTTAATCGCATATCGTAGACATTTTTAAAAGATTTTTTCCCCAGACGCTGCAGCAGCGGCTGCGGTATAATGTACAATGTAATGCAATTTATAATCAGTTTACATTCTAGTCGTCAACCAAAGCAATTTTAACGTAACCTTGCCCGTTAAAACTTCGTCTAGTCTAAATAAAGGGCGCATTAGTTTTTCTCTCCCATGTAAAATATAGTAAAGTAAAGGGTTATCCTTATAAAAAAGAACGCTGTACATATAAAATCCATCCAATCCAAATGTAACTAAAGCTCAACTTGCTTTCGTCGTCGTTAGTGTGGCATAATGAAAGATTAATGATTTTTCTCATTCCAACATCCTAAAGCGCAGTATGGAGTCCCCTTTGCTGCATCAAAACCACCAACGTATCACTCACTCCATTCAATTCCTCGTCTATATCCCAGTAGATCTGATCTGGTCTAGGCAGGAATAAATGTACTATTAAAAATACTTCTTTTTACTAAGTATATAATATCTATCTCAGACAATCATGCCATGATATCCTTGACATAGCAGTTTTGCTGATCGTTAACGAATTCAATCAAATGTTCATCACAAGAAATAAAAGTTCCCACACATGTGTGTCTGCTGCACAAAATGCATTAATCTAAATATGTACTCACGATGCAACATGCAACTCTGTGCACATTTTGCATTTCCTCTATCTATTAAAAGAATACACACCCGACCCACCCAGGAAACTGCATGATTCCTTATCGACAATAGGTGAACGAAAATCAACTTTTAGACGAGATAATATTAATATCACGAAGAGTTATTTGTTAAATAGTGAAATATCAAAGGAAAGCGAGTATGAATGCATGATCGATTTATTGTTTTTTTACTAATATAAAGTAAGTTCTCCCCTTCAGACCTGGACGCTCACTCTGTCCAGGCTACAAGCTTTAACCTTGATATAGCAAAAGATAACGTCAAATTAACAATCAATTCCGACGCATTCATAGGGTGAATTACCACCAGTCAGAACAGGCATTTGCTCAGATAAATACTGGATACGTGAACATTTGCATTCAAATGCACCACACACAAAATTACTTAGCATGGCTATCGTTTATCAACTTTCGAATGAGCATTTATTACATTCAATCCGGTGGTATTCAACTTGCATAATAATAATAGGAGAATAGCAGGTAATCTAAATTCAATACAGCTTTGGACAACGAGTGAGTAGCAAACGTGAGCCGAGAAACCAACACGTGTGTCTAATCCTCATCGATCAAAGTGACTTGAAAGTTGAGTGAAAGCATTATCTTCAGTTCTTCGTTCTTCTTGCTCCTTTATTGAATTGCATGAGAATGCTTATGATTTACTTTTCCAGTTATGTTAGGAAGGTTTAATCCTTTAACATTATAAACTAAGCATAAGCTCAGCTGTCTGATGAAAGAAAATCATATCGTTATTGGTAGGTTTTTTTTTGTGTAGAAAACTGCTCACCAATAAATCCATCTGCATATCTATCGATGCAGAAACAAGGGTCTCTTAGTCCTACTGTTTGACGAGTTCTTTTAAAACTAACGCTTCAACATTCAACTATCTGCAGCAACTCAACCCAACAAGCGTTTCCTGGAATAAAGTCTAAGATACGTTTACTACAGTTTATTGCTCATCTGATCATACTAACTTTAGTGCTGTAAAAAGCACTGTACAACTTTGCACATGGACCTTGTTAAAGATTACCTCTCGCCTCCATGACCTTTTACAAATTTCAGATGAAGAGATTTCTCAATGCCCAAGTCGGAGAAGGTAATAATCTTGGAAATTTAAACTTAAACAAGCTGCAGAACTATCTATCCACTTCAACTTAATCTTATAAACTAAAGTTAAACACGAGACTTTTGACGTCAATGGATCTCTTACTTAACTACCTTTATAATAAGAAATAAGATAAACATGAAGAACAACGGTGTATATCCCTTTTGTATATCTGTAGGCCCTTTCTCTTGTCTTGTCCATCTTTTTCCATCAAGCTAACAAATAAATGCCCTCTTAATGCCCAACCTGGCGTTATCTAATGTCCTATTTACATTTACATTTCTCACGGGCTGACTTAAACTATTTTATCCTCTCTTTGGATCCGCTTAAGATTTGATTTGTTTAAAACAATCTAAAAAGGCATAATAACCTCTTTCGTATTATGAATATTCTACTCTTCCTGCCCATTGTCCTTAGTAATGTAAGCAGCTTCTCAACATTTTGCACATTTATCTATTCAATTTCTCCACCTTTCAAGTAATAATACGTACTACTATCTACTAGTAGTTTACTTTACTTTTACTTTCAAGGAACGATTTAAATACCCCCTCAAGAGCAAATACCACGTCTACATTACCCAGCATAAGTGTAGTAATAATGCTTCAATCTACCTTGAAAATGCTACTAGGTGAAACGATCCTACCATCATTAATATAACTAGCCTCCCGGATTAAAAGTTTTTCCCCACCGAGCCCAATATTAATTTACATATCAAAGTAATTAAGAGCCAACCAGTTAATAAATAGGAAGAAGTCTGACTGCGAAGAGAAATCTTACTTATGCCCGGCCGAGAGAGAGAGCAGAGATAAATGACTTTTACTTCCCTTGCAATTCTTATATCTATCTTTGTATCTAGAAACTAATTCAAACCGACTCTCTATCTCCATCTAATTTTGACTTTACTCTCTCCTTCCTATTATATTCCATGGACTTCATTATCTTCAAATAAAGTCAGCTAGTTCTAGTTCCCATTTTAATAGCATCCCTAACTCCTCTGCCTTTTATAACTTTGGTAATTTAGCCAAGTATTGTGTATGTGTTACTTACGACTCCTATGGTTGTTATTTGCTGTGCATTATTTCCATTATTATTATTGCCATTGCTGCTTCCATTATTATTATTACCATTACTACCACGGAGTGACAATAGAATCGGCGGAAACCTGCCCACGGACAGTTACGGCATCAGGGTGGACCCATTATTATTACTTTGCTTTGCTGTTTAAGTTTGTTTTATAATATTGTTGTGTTTTGTTTTCTTATAAGAGATGCATTTCTCAAAGCATTTGAATAGAATGTATTATATTTGATTGTTGATAGTATAGTTTAGCTGGTAGAAGGGGGAAATAAATGAATGAACTCATGTCCCTGTCTTTGCACATTAACCAGACGCATATTTCATCTGTCCAGGAGATGATACCTTTAACTCTATTCTTCAGAGTTGGATAAAGTTTTACACGCCCTGTTGTACATAATGTGAACGTTTTATTCCAGGCGGAATGTAGTACCAAGTTTACCCCTTCAACTTACAACTATAGGTCAGATTATAAGTATTCGATTTTAAATCTTATCTTAAATAAAATTAAAATAAATTCAACTACAGTTAAAATTTTAATTAAAAGCTTAAATACTGTAAATTAACTTTAAAACTCAAGTTCTTCATTGGAATTATGAGAGGGGTTACATTTTATTTTTAGAGTAGTACTTTTACGGTAAAGCATAGTGTTCCTTTAGTAAGTAGGTACTAGAATTAGAATGACTATTTGAAAAAGGAATGAACAGAAAGCAAATGGGATTTCTTTCCAACTGACATCTCAGTTTCTCAGTCTGACTGTTGAGAGAGTCCATTTATATTCAAAGAAAAGAGTCCAACAAGAAACGAGCTAACAAGACTCATTACAAGATACATCCGTCTTATTTATTTATATCTGTATTTCTCCACAAGGAGAACATACATACCATTATAACTTACATTGTTAACCTTGTTATTTTTTATGTAGGTACCTTTCTTAAAAGCAAAGCATGCATCATAGGCAAAGTATTAGCATTGCATTGGATTGCATGCATCCATTTAGTAATATTTTTTAGTAGACAAGAAAGTCTTTTGAAGTTGAGTCTGAGTTGCCTAAGTAAGTTTCACATGCCTGTCAGTCTGGCTTCTAGAATCTAGATTTTTACAAGGGCTTTTCTTTTCGTAGGATAAGTTGTTGTCAGTAAAAGGACGGGAATGGTAGTTTGGTTTGGTTGGTTGGTTAATGATGGAGAGTAAATAAATAAATAAATAAAAAGGGATTCTTTGGATGTATTGTAAGGTACTGGGGATGAATAGATCAAATATGTACAATAAGAAATACATTTATTTGCAAATTTCCACTAGATACGATCGCATCGCAACTTGTTTGCATTACTATGGAATAATTCTATTGTGATTGTAAGGATTATTGTATTTTCTATCGTAGGTATTTACATACTTTGTGAATTTGGGGGAGTTAAGTATGGGAATTGATGTACTTTTCTAAGTACCACTGAATAGAAAAAGAAGTTCGTAGAATGGCTTACTATTTCTATTATTGGGTAACCAACCAAGAATTTCTGGCGTAAAATTCTTAGCAAGAAAACTTACAAAGTTTCTCATCCCTCTCTTACTAAGTTAAGAATAAGTGCCTGTAGTAGTATTTGTCACTCAGCAAACCAGCAAGATCTGGGTTCACTATTCTTTCGGATAGTTAAAGCTTTAATTAACTTTTGGATGTTTAACCGCAGTTTGGATGTAGAAATTCTGTGTAATTTCAAGCTTCATTAAATGTTGGCAAAAAATCAGGCCATTCGGGTAGATACGCTACAACACTGTACAAAACAATAATCCAGATCTACATACTGTACTGTTTTTAGTATATTACAAAGCATTAAAGCAATGATTTTCTTTATCTTTCTTCAGAGGATTAAAGTGAGTGCAAAGAAGCCTAGCTTTATCTAGTTTTCAGTATGTTGTATTAGGTGTACTTTTGTTGCGGTGTTTAACCAAATCCTTTATATGCAGATAGCTCTTAGCATGATGATAGCTAAGGAGGTTTCTTGCGCTCATAAATTTCATTCTCAATTAACTTTTACATCAAGAGATACAAGATTGGAAGTTGGAAGTAAGCAAGTAGTAGTAGTAGGAGTAGGAGTAGACTGACTGATGGAGTTAGTGGATTTTTATCCATGCATCAAAGCAGTTGTAGTCATCATCATAATGACTCAAGAAAGGCAAGGCTTAGGTTGCTGGAATCTTTTTTCTTTAACTTTTGTCTGCGGATGGTTTTGTGACAATGACTGTCACTTCTGGTTTTTGTCTTGATATTCATGAGTAATTCACCAACTATTTAAGGTAGATGAGCAACCAACCGAAAACTGCACTTCGCCTACTTACTTACCAAGATTAGTTGGTTAGTTAGTAGGTAGAAAGCTGGTAGTATTGCGTATGGAGAACAGGCTATTGTTGCATAATTAATGCTTCAATGTAATGTAATGAGGCGGCTCTTTTTATTAACTTTCTGCCGGAGTCTCAGCAGTTCTTATGATTAGCAACCAGCAAAAAGGCTTACTTGGCTATGCTGAGTGCTGAGAACTCTTTGATTTAATCAAAAATGTCATTTGAAACAGGTACATGCATTAGATGATATTAATAGTATTATTTATTACACTAGTCAGCACTTTGTTAACTCCCTTATGCAGATAGGTATACGGCGTAGTAATTATACTTTACCGATGTTAAATTAAAAATAATGAACAACGACCAACCACCACGATGTCATTTAATCGTTCACGACAGCAGCAGGTAGATGGATTTTTTTCAAGAAGGAATTCCAACTTTTTAAGCCTTAACCAGAATAATAAAAGATGTACTGTAATATTTCAATGAAATATTTGAATATTCATATTTTTTACTGGTTGTGGCGATCCAACTCAGCCAGACATGTCAAACTAATCATCGCTTTGTGTCTAGCAGGAAGGAACAGATGAAGTTAATAAATACCCTTCATTCAATCAATGTCTTGAACGATTATAAGCATTTAAATTACTGTGGGACTCCAAACTATTTGCCGAGGACCTTCGTTAAACACTACGTAAAAGATTTAAGGAATAATGATAATGGAAAATTCGACACATAAATACTTGTAAAGGCTCTCTAACATTCTGTTTTACCAAAAATACCTGTTCAGTACGCATAGATAGAATGTTCATACACAAATAAAAACACTAACATAAAAAATCCTACCCTTCGAGCCCGTCCCTAAACTCTTTAAACGTCAGAAATATTAACTTAATTAAAGATTTTTCCTTAATTGAACTAACGTAGCAATTAAAACGGCTTTGATTGATTCATCTCTAAACAAGGAGATACAACCCAATACCCACCCATGCCCCCTTTTCCCAATGAAACTTCCAAGCTTACTCAAACTCCTCTACTGAGTAATGAGAGGGTGGAGTAATTAAAGGAGAGCACATTAATTGAGCTTTGAACACCAAGCAGCAAAGTTTCCTTTATCATTAGAAATATAAAGGGCCCTTTTCGGGAGGTAGACTAGGGAAAATAAATTTTCATTGATTAATGAAGCTTTGAGCCAACTTCCAACTTTGATTTGCTGTTTGTTTGTTTGATTCTTGGCCTGAGATGCTTTCTAGTAGGGAAAGTAACTACATTAAAACCAAAAACTATACAGGCATTAATCTAGGAAACGCACTCAAGGAAAATACATGTTGTGTACATAAGAGTCATCAACGAACGAATGACGTTTGTCTCCCTTTGTCAATTTATTAAATTGGAAAAAAATTGGGATGAGGCAAAGAGCGAGGAAGGGAAGAGTAGAGTACTTTTCAAAACTTAACTCTTAATGTCAACTCTTTTCTATTTCCTAACACTGGCCGGGGCTACCATTAAATATTTAGGGGTTTGCATTTGAGTGTATTTAGGATCGAGTGGGCTATTATTTGGACGGGGCTTTCATTCAAAACCATACGGTACTAATACTACACTACCTCTACCACCCAGGGTGAATGCATTATGAATACTTAAATAAATTCAGTACGTCAAAGCCGCGTTCTTAGCTCGACCGTCGTCACCCGTAATGAACAAACAGAATGAAATAAAAATATATCTCAAAGAGGACTGTTGTTAGCTGAGGGGGACGTACCGTTGTTGTTCCCTAAACTTCGTCGTCAAAATTTTTGCATATTATAAACAAGGGTTGAGTGATGTTATAGTTAATATGGTACTAGTCACTGTAAAAGAAGAAAGTATGACTAAAAGTAACAACGAAAAACTATAGGCTTTGATTCAATGACAGCATCACGCCACGCCAGGCCGACTGGGCTACTGAAGATAAATCACTGTTGCTTGCAAATTGAATAAAGAGGAGAGTTTTCTATTTATGATTCATCTTTACTATTTGTAATTTTTTATTTGCTTGCTTTTCCAAATGAACGATTCAGCATCCGAACTTCAAAACTATGGTAGTTGATTTCAGTAAATGGTAGGGGTGGACCAGGCAATGATATTATATCCATCATTTAGTTCATACATTTACAGTATATCTTATGAAATTAATTGCACGGTGAAAACTTTCTCGTTTCAATATTGATCTACATATTTTATCTAGAAGTGGGAGGGTCTCACACTGTTCAGAATCTGCTACGCTCTGCAGAAAGTCTCTATCGTTTTAGTAGAGAGGACTTACAAATTAAAACACTAACTTTCACAATCGATCTTTAATATCGTGCAAAAGTCACGTGTTAATTTTGCCCTAATCGTTTTAGAGTCACAACATTACGTGAAATTACTTCATACGCTTTCTTTAAACGAGTTTTACAGATCAGCTTCTTTTGAGGTTATGCCAGTTTAAACCAGTGCCAGTTAGAATAGTATATATAATTATATACTATTCTATACTCTAAGAGTTTAAAGGATAAGTTGTCAAGTTTGTTTGATGAAAAATCTCTTTTACTTCCATTTTGCATTAATAAATAGCATGTGCATATGGAAAACTTACGTTTCAATCTTCTTTTAAATCAAAGCAAAAATAGTCTTCTGAGCAAATTGGAGGCATTCTTTGCGATAAATAAAACGAACTTCATTCTAACCACAGGAATGGCTCTTTCATCGTTTTAGAGCTTTAAGTAAACATTTTAACAAAAAAAAGAAACAAAATCACTTGCTATTATTGTTTTGCTGCTGTTTGCGTTGATAAAGTTTTTTTTACTCACATTGCATATGCCTTTGCATTACGTTGAACAATCATTCAGATAACAGCCAGCATTTTCAATAGGAAAATGAAGAAAATGTACCTTTTATTTGAAAAGAAATGATCTATTTGTATCTTTTGTCCAAACATCATCCTCAATAAGGAGTTATGATAGTACTGTACTGTAGTAAGTTAAAAAACCGTTTAAAAAATTATTACGATTACATTTTAAACATCCAATTTTGACACATTTATGGGCTTATGAATACTGGATAATAATACCGTACCGTACCGTGTAGGTGTACCGACTCAAACTAGAGTAGCTCAGTAGCTTGCTGAGATCTTTATTTTATTGTCAAAAATAAATCTTAAGTGCTTTGCATATTGCAAATTTATTGTGTTTCTTAATAAACACATGAAGCTGCATTTTAATGCTATAAAGACGTATTGCATATAATATACTCTACATACTATTGTTGGTTACTTGTTATCCAAACTGATTTATTTATGCGGCAGGTTGGCTTATTTTTGAGAAAATAATGCCTTGTGGAAAGATATATTTCATTGTCACATATTCCTTAAGATTGCGCCTTCATGGAAGATTTTTAAAATGAAGCTTTTTCTCTTTCTTACTATGCATTTAAGAGGGTTGGATTATTTATTGCAATGCAAGAGCGCAGTGGGAAATGTAGTGTCATGTTTGTACTTTTTACTACATATTTCTCCAAAAATAACTCAAATTTTCTTTGTGTTTTACCCAGTTCACAACCCAGTTTATTTCTTGGGCGTATTCCCAAAAATCTTTGTAATTCCAAACTGCAACAAAATTATTCCAGAAAGTAAGCAGGGAAAAGTGAAATGAGTTAAAGTAATTATGCATTTAATCTGAGCTTTCTCTCTTTCAAAGTAGTTTTAAGGTATTTGCTTTAATTTTAAAACTATTCATGCAACCTGGGAAATAAAACGTCAACGTAGTTACTCAACCCATGTAATTCCCTGGTTTAAGGCTATTACTGTTGCACAATGCTTTGGTTTTGCTGTCTTTTAAAATATATACATACGAGCTTTGCTGCTTAGGTCTGACTACCTAAGCAGCAAAAAGCACCCTGCCTGACCAAGTCCATCCAATCTAAATTCATCTGCATATAAAAGAAAAATCAATGTCCAGAGAGATTACACTTCGTCTCGTACCGACGCTAGCTCAGGATGCTGCTGCGCTGCTGGTTCCTTTAAAAGAATAAGAAGTTGCTGACTTGAATGGAAAAAATTGAAGTATGAAGATGGTTTTCGGCTTCTTGTTATAATAGGGAGCTGTTTTTTTTCTTAATAAAAAAGTAGCCAAGACAAAGGGATGAGAAATGAGTCCATCAATCACAGAAGCCAGCTTCTCAGCCTCTGCTGCTCCTTCTTGTACGTTGTTGTAATGCGTTTCATTAGAATTACATGGGAGTTTCCATCCATCTATCCAATTCCTCCGATATTCCATGCCATGCCAATGCCTTCAGGATATTCACCAGATTTATATGACTCAGCATCCGAATAAATTCTGCAGGATCTGTCTATTGTTAGTAAGGATTGAAAAACGAGGTGGTTGCTCCTTTATGGACATTAACATCATCTTCACTTCACTGGAAAGAGTTTCCTCTCACGAAGAATTAAATATAGGTAGTACAACAAATAATACTACAACAGATTTGTATGTACCTTTGATCTTTCCTTTACTACTAGATACAAACAGGCGCTGCTTGCATTCACTTTTTGGCTTTTTTTTGGTAGCAACCATGAGTAGTTCACGGAACTGGATCGATTTGTGCGAAAAGTTGCCTTTTGGCAATGGTAAATCGGAATTGCCAAGAACGCCTAGCTTTAATATGCATAAATATACTTCTATCCATCTGTTTATGTCTTTTTGCATGTACTCCTTCCTACTACTATAGTATAGTGATAGTGTAGGTTAGTTGTATTTATTTGGACGAGTTTTTGAGAATGCGTAAGTTTCAGGAAAAATGAGATAGTATAAAGTACAAAGTGGGTCATAAAGTTCACAACAAAGTTTATGTATGCAAGAATGGCCCACATATATTAGCCTTTATAGGGGGAATAACTGCCTCGGAGACACTTTCAACCCAAATAACTCTTTTCACATCTACTAAAAAAACGAAAGAAAGAAGGCATGAGGCAAAAGGCAAGTGGTCTGAATTCTAATTTCCAATCTGGGTTTCTCCACTACTCCCTCTTTATCTAGTATTCAGATTCTTAAGGATTATAAGACACTTTGCTCCTGATTTAAGTCAAAGATTGCATACAGAAGAATCAACACGCCTTTCCTTACTTCTAGGAGCAGACGCTGTTATGCTAAGTTTAGTTCTGGTTAGTCACGGGCTAAAAAATTGGAAAATAAAACGTATTTCTTTCTACTGCCATTGTAAATGCTTTACTTTTTCTATTCAGACTGAGAGCAGAGATTTATGCAGACGAGTTGAGGGCTTTCCAGTATTAGTATTACATTGCTTTCGAATCTGCTAGTACTAGTGCTGCTCAGAGTTTACTGTTTCTAATTCCAAGTTGTAAAACTTTTCTGCATTTTATTCGGGAGAGTATAGATACATGAATATGCAATTTCAAGCGAGATTATTCTTTGGAGCTTAATGAACCTGGTTGAATTGCAACCAACTGACTGCTAATGAGGGGGTGGGTTTACTTTAGGAATGATTGCAACACCAACAGGACAGGGTGTTAATGAATTGGAAGACTAAAAACGTAAAACTTCACCAACCAACCAGACAATGTTTATTTGATACTTGTTATGACTTATCGAGGGAATCGATAATTTCTCGGTAGCAGCATATTTAGCAATTCCAAGTTGCAGGGTGGGATCATGGGGTACTTGTGTTTTACAACGTGATAAATATCCGGATGGCTAATTTCATTAGAGAGAATGGATAATATTGCACAACCGACTCGACTGGGAAGATCCGCCTGTCTCCCATTCTTGGCATAGATGATAATCATGTTGTCTTACATTGTTATTTCATATCACACGTGTACACAATTCATATTTAATTATAGTTCAATAAATTGAACGAAATAGCAACTTCAAAGCCTATCCACATCACATAATCATTCGTGCATATCGTACAATTTTATTGTACAAAAATAAAAACTTGCTTACAAAAACTTTTACTTGTAGACAGACGTTAATTAATTTTGAATTTTGATTATTTCCAGGTAATTGTCCCTCTTTCCTACTCTCTGGCTGGTTGAAACTAAAGAAAAAGTCATCATGAAAAGCCATAATCATCATCATCCACCAGTACCCGTACCAGTAGTCGCAGGCAATTCAGTTTAGGAGAAGAAAACCTACCTACTACTACTAATTGATGGCTCTGTTCATTAGGAAAGAGATGAAAGAAACGTTGTACGAGGTAGACGCAGACGTTGCTATCTACGGCTATTCTGCTACTACTTCGGCTACTACCCCTCAAAATAAGTCTTAAAATCAGCCATGTAGAGTATAACCATACATAGATAGGAAGCCAATCTAGAGCCCAAGATGTGCGATTTTTACGAGCCAGATGTGAAAGAGTATTACACTGTCTATCTTTTAATTAGTTGAAGTAGTCCTGAAATAAGGTTTCTTTCTTCTAACAACCACCTCCCTAAGCCTAGTGGTAGTAATTTCCAGGTTGTCAAAAGAATTTCACAGATCGGGCTCCATTTTTCTAGATTTTTTTTGGCAAAAGATCCACAAGATAAAGCATTATTCAGTATAGGGTATTTTTTTTACCTATCGACAAATATGTATGACCATCGTATTTTATTTTCAACAAACGCAGTGATGAAGAACTAGGAGCCTTTCACTTTAGACTGAAAAGCCACTTATATAAGTCATTTACTTACACGGCGTAACTAAGAAAAGTGGGAAGAAACTGAAAAAGAAAAAAAACCTGCTCAGGTTGACCACTTAGACGTAAGTAGCAATTTCAACGGGATTTTCCCATCATTGAGTACTTAAGGAAATAAACTTCCATTCCCATTCTACGAGATAGTTTACTAAAAATTTCTCCTCTTTATAAAAAATCCCTCCCGATAGCTATCTTTTTTCATTGTATGTCTATCCCAAACAACCAACAGACACTGGACTACCTTACTAAAGTGAATGGATAGCAAAAAAAAACTCTTTTTCTTCTCGAATAGATTTTCTAAAAATGAAACGAAAAACTTTCCTACTTTGGAAAGAAAAATCCCCACAATCCTTTCCACCCTCTTTGAGACATAAATATGCTCTTTCCATGGTATATTTCATCCCATGAAAAGTAAAAGTGCACCATACAGAACTATAGAGTGAAGACCACTATACATAGACTACTTGTAGTAAGAAATAGTATCCTTCAAATACCCCACGCGCCCCTTGTAATCTTTCTTGGCCCTACGTGATCCCAAAACACTGGGCATGTACCTAAGTGAAAGTGGCACTTTCACTTCTATAAGCAGTAACAACCGTAACTATGAATAAAGCTATTGAAAACTTTCTCTTGGTGAAATAGCCCTGTAGTAGATCTGTACAAAGCTGTAAAGATGACACCGGGTCGTGTCGTCTTCGGAGGTTTGACCCAATTTTTCATATTTACGACAGAAAAAAATCAGTTTGATTTCTGGATGCACCCGGAGAACGACTCCTCTGAGGAATCTATCTGATACTTAGTACCGCTTAGTAGCTCAGTTGGCTTGGTATCATATCAATCTACAAGGCGTATCTTGCTTACTGGCTGCCAGGAAAGGCAAAAAAGAAAAAGCCGAGACCAGAAGAACACAGTTGCTGGTCGCTTGGTCGGTTTGGTTGCAAATAATAGCACAACTCTCCCACTTGGACTTGCTAGTTTATATGTACAACAATTCATTCAAGGAACTGACTTCCAACTTTTTACATTTCCTTTTCCTACCCGGCCAAAAAGAAGAGAGTCTTACTACTTGATCCTTTAAAGTTTCTATACTTTCTCCAACCAACATCACACCAGTATTATAGATATGCTAAGACATGCTGAATATACTCAAACTAAACCTTTCTCCAGCTTACATAGTAAATAGATAGGTAGATAAATACTTTCTGCATGAACATGTCTGTATACATCTTGATATGTTAGAAGAGTGTACACAAAACAGCTTCAAGTTCTACTCAATAGTATCGCAAAAACTACATTCCTATCCTGCTGAGTCGAGGTCTCAACTGCGGATTGCCTTTACTTCGGGTAATTTATTAGAATGAGAGAGCTATTGGATTGCCGGAGCGTCTTTAGGAAATATTTTCAATGCTGACAAACCGACAGAGACTATTTGTCCCTAAGAGAACAAATTGCCAATAGGGCCTTACAACTGGCTTTAACCCTTTAAACTCCTACCTTATTATCACTTGGCTTGTGCTTTACTCAAGCTGCAGTAATATGTATAGCAGCCAGGAGCTAGAGTAGAAGACTTTTAAGATGGCCTAAGGTTCCTTTCCTTGGACAAACTCGTAATGATATCACTTTTAGAGGGTAATGTCCATTGAACAAAAAAGGTTGTTACTTTCACTTGTACACTACCAAAAACAGTAGATACACCTACTACACAAATTGAAACAAAAAAGCTGGGATAAGAACTAAAGCTATAGGTAGTGGAATGAGCATTTCTACTCTAAGTGGTGTCCGTGCCTCTACCTAATTGAATTCTGCGGAATAGACAGGACCACCAAACCTCTTTTCTCTTGAACATAGCAATCCTTATCAGCACATTTTTATTAATTAACTAAGATTATCGAGCTGAAATAAGGCTCCGATTTTTGGGAGGTGGGGAACCCCTCTTGTATTTTGTGGTCAGCAGAATTGAATATGAGTGCATTCTACGTAGATTTCTAAATTTTTGAAAACGAGCTATGATCGAAGTTAATTCCACATTTTATTGAAGTTGCTTAACTTTTGACTGCAAGCAACAAAATATGTTTTTAACGATGATTCTCCAAACGCTCCTTTTGTAAATATTTAATCACTGTTAATTTGGAAAATTAAAAGTTATTATGCCTGGATAAGTAAATATTTCAATCATTGTGAAATCATTCTGAGCAAACAAATCTCTTTAATTTATGATTACAGAAACATTGCACAATAAGCATCCTACACTAGCTCTATGTACACAATACATTTGATTTAATTAACAATCCTTATTCAATCATCCTCCAAATTCGCTTTCCGGTATTGTAGAAAATTGATCACTTTACTTAAGGCTATGGATTGCTTATGCAATGATAATCCCAAAACTAAGAGGATATATTCTCTGAACAAACACACACTAAGGAGATATTGAGGAATACAAAGATCGGCTAGCGCTAGGCTTGATCAATTCTAATGCTTATTACAGAAACTAGAGCAAAATATCCGGCCGGGTCCTCCCCCTGACTGACTCCTTAGTTTCTCGAAACGGAAATTAAAACTGCTTAGTTGAGAAACACAAAGTTGTAAAGTAAAGGGCCGTCGAGACTGACAAACCTAGGATGTAAATTTCACAAGGTTTCACGATCTGGGATTCCTCAGAGTCAAAATTAGAACTCACACGGCCCGTCCGGTGTGCCTCATCTCAATCTCTACTCTCCAAATTTAATGACTTTCTCTCATACAAAACCTCACATCATCACTCGAGCTGTGCTTAGCTATTTTGGTTGGATGAGTAGTTCCTACTTTATTCCTTCTTATAACAACTTTCCAGCTTCCACCTACTTCCGTTTCCTGGGTTTAAAACTAAATTTTCAGAACAACTACGACGACGATAAAGTACTGAAATTGAAGTAGTAAATTCATCCATCCATTCATGTATGAGTTTTACCATCAACGGACCATATAAACCCCTAAATTGCAACTTGTTCCTAGAAATCTTTCATTAATTTTACTCTAAAAGTCACTCTCAGCTCTTATTCGGTCTTATTAAGCCTCCATATGTTACTTTAGCTTAGTGCTTATCTAAGCAACTCTGTAAGCCATGCCATAACATATTGGGAAAGTTACTGTAAGGTTAAATGTAATCGACTTTACTAAGTTGGAGTGGAGCATTTATAGAGCTGGAATGACTCGTATTGAAAATAGCGGATTTAACTGCACAGTCATTACTGCAACTTTCGATGGAAGCAAAGCAGTCAATTGCAGACAAGTTTTAACATTTTGGACCCATAAGAATACCTCAAGTGTCCCATCAGCCTGAGTCTATCTAGTTATTTGACTTCTGGCAACGGGGAAAGAAGTACCCTCGTAATTCATACAAAGACCAGATAGTTACTGTAATATAAATCTAACCTCCCTTGTACATCCTGTTTAAATTCAACATACCTTCCCAATTCTTTAAATCTTCTATCATCCTATATGAGGAAATATGACAGGAATAAGGAACGCTGGGGTAAGCAGAAGCAGTAGGTGTAGTAGCTAAGCTTAAGAGATTGAAATGGAAACCGGAGAGCCAATAACTTAGAAATAGCCCTGGCCTGGTTGGTGGTTAAGGTATCTTTCAGAAAGTTTTAATGATGCTGGGGAATCTCTTCAAAAGTAGTTTTCGTGTTTAAAAGAGCTCTAGTTTGGAAGAAAATGAGATCTCAGTTTGTACAATAGCCAAAGGGAAACTGTCTTCTTTGGTTCTTTATGTTGGGACATTCATTTGTGAGAAATAGGCCTAAAATGGGAAAAACTTGGGCAAAGTTTTCCTTACAAAAATCCCTGGATGGCCCTTAACAACCCTTTCCTCCCGGTATTTTATTTTGAGGTTTAGGCTACCGCACCGCTGTCTTCTTCCTATTATTCCCTATGTTATGTTATGTTATGCTCTCCAGCACTGCTAGTAGCCTTTTCTTGATTCCTTTTCCAAGTAAACTCTGGCGATTACCATACCATAAAAGAAACCCATCATAACCCATAGAACAAGAGTAAAAGCTAAAGTATCCATCTAAACTATCTATTATTTTCATCAGAAACACCAGACCCATGTGGACCAATTTCAGTTGTGCTTTCCGGTCTAAATATGTAGCTTTCTTGAGTTTTCCGTCTTTCATACAGTCCGGATTTTTCCTAACAAGTAATAGGATTTTACGCGTAAGATCATTGTTTTTTCCACACCCTGGCACACCCTCCCGCCTGCCTATGCAATAATCTGCTATGATAACTGACAGAGAGCATTGGCATTGGGAGTATTAGTTTACTAGTATTTATTTTCTTGGTGATGTATAATGAGTTACTTTAGTTTGAGTTGGTTAGATGTGGAGGATTGCGAATGATTTTTCTTCAGTAGTAAAAGGGGAAAAGTATGTTTACAGAAGAAAAACTTTTAGAATTAGGCGAGCAGAAATTTTTTCTCTGAAAATAATGAACTTCATTATTTCTCTGGGCCTGAGTTCTGATTATTTGCAATAGTAATGAGTTAGCTACCGAAATAACGATCAACTAGCTCTAAGGTTCAGCCAAGAGGTTTTGGTTTCATCCAAGGATGAATTTTTCTCCTGACTTACCAAAAAGATGAGGATTTACTTCTCAATGTGGCTTGGCTATAATTTGAAAAAATATAATTGCTCCCTTCTCTCTCTTTCTCGTAAACCAAATGCAATTTAATCCATAGACCATGAAGTAATAAAACATTTATAAACTATCCTTATAACGGTAGTCTAAGTATTTATACCGATGTAATCGTACCGAATACGAAACCACAAACTCAGCTTAAAACTTTCTGCCTGAAACAATTAAGAATTTCGGTACCACTGCCATCCTCTAGTTCTCTACTGCAGGAATCAGAACTGAACTAAGGTACCTTTTTAATCCTTTGAAAACTTTTCACGATACGAAATAAAGTTTCGATATTATTGCTTTAGTTGGGTTCATTAATAAGTTCTTGCTCAAACGGTAAAGAGGAATGCAAGATACGTCTTCGTAAAATGTACTTTTCTAGGGTATAACTTTTCCATTAGAACTCTTCTAAAGTCTGTATCCTTCCACAGGTTTGGAGAACAGCATTAGTTCATTTTAAAATACAGTTAGTGCGACCCTATTTCATTTCTTCATAAGATTACAATAATTATTTAGCAAATTGTACTATTAATATAGAGAAGTTTTGCAATAACGTTGGGTAGCGTTGTGTGTTGGCTGAAGCTAGAAACAATAATTAAACAGGAATTTTCATGTTATTACAAGCAACCGAGGCAGTTAAAAATTCTTTGAAACAATTCGCAGCAGTCGACTTCTGTCTGAAACCGAAACCCACTTTTGATGATTTACAACCATCAAATTACCATACCCCCCACCTAATTTGTAGGCTTTGCTCAAATTACCAAGCATAAATTAATTTCTTGAAACATTTTTTATCCCGTTTAACTGGGATTAAGGAACTCTGCATTGTTTTTTTCCTGGAAATAATCTAATGTGGGTCAGGCCAATAACTCAAAAACTTTCATCTGTATATATTTACTTGGCTATGTTGTATCTTGAGTTAATTTATCAAATATTACAAACAATAGTGAAATACATTATTAGTAACGTTTACATTTTTGACAGCAAAGCCAGTTCTACTTAATTTTGTTTACGTTTTTATCCGTTCAATTTCTTTAGCTAAAAGCCTTTGCTATTAAATTATTCAGTGTTTTGAACTATAAGTCAAATCAGAAATTGATTTAAACTTCCCAAGTCCAACTTTCTTCTCCCGAGTCGCAGTTGTTGGCCTAAAATTATTTGTAACTTAACTTATTCATATCCCGTCTTGAAGCCACAAGCCAACTTTGCCACAGAACAGAAAACCCGTTTACCCGTCCGTACCATATTATAGAAGAAAAAGCGAGATATTAAATTGAACTATAGATACAGCATTTATACTTTACCAAGTTGCTGTGATACCCAGTGGGAGATCAAAAGTCTGGAGAACTACCCGAACTGTTGTTTGTTACTTGAAAGGAGAAAGCACAACACGGGTATTCTTTCCCATCGGTACTCCCTGTCAAGGAACTCTAGAGTTAAACTGTACATAGTCAGTTTAAACGTCTGAAAGTAGGTTGTTTATGTCATGTACACCCTTGCCAATGGAAAGAATCTTCTATGCGACTACATCTTACACGCTGCATGCTTTACTCCCCATAAGCAAAGTAAAGTCGCTTAGTTTTTTCTTATCTTCCTACCGAGAAATTCCTCTAGGACAGATGGACGGAGAATTTTATAATATAACTCTTTCGCTTAATTGCCCGTTGTAATTTCTACATCTTAAATCTACCATCATACTTTACGGCTACTGCTACTTATAGTAACACAGAAACTCAACATAGTAGTCTCTTGTTTTGCTGATTGCATCTGTGTAATTTTACTTCCTTCCTTGAAGCAATAGCAGAAGCAATACTAAAATGGTAGAGCTAGATATGGCTACTACACACAGTGGAGAAAGTATACTTTGTGAATGTCAATGAGTATTATTTATCATTAAAGTTTCATAAATTCTTATTAACGCAGTTTCCTAACGAATGAACGTAGCTGATAAAGTTGTGGAATTGCGGGTTTCGGAACAAGATAGCACTTACGAGGACAAATAGTATCATTTAGCAAAACTTTTACTCTTAAAGACTTCATCCAGGGCCTAAGTTAACTATGGTATCTTTGTAAGTTTGTGTTCAATTCTGACCCAAAAACTTTATAGTCTCTTGTACCTTAAGTATTTTCCTTATTTCTATCCTATCCCAATAAATACCCAAGAGGATTAGAATTGAGGAATTTTGTAGGAAATTAGAATTGACACACGTCCTCCCTCTGCTCCCACTCATCATTAGAGATCATTTGCTCAAGCAGTCTTTTGTTATTTGAAATAATACCTTCATCCCCCTGCCTCTTTTTCTCTCTCTAGATTTGCTTAGGTGTCCTTGTTTTCTAGTTGATGCCTTTACAGCTTTGTGTTAATCGTGAACAGCATCATCTTCAGTAGATCAGCTCAGCTCTCGAATAATACTAGGTACTTACTTACACTACTAATACTGCAACTAAAGGCTGTAAAAGTTTATGGTGAATGGTGACTCCGTTTGTAGATGTTAATGGAAGGGCTGGACGAAACAATTGATCAATTAGAACCAACGTTCGGAATGGGATCAAAGTAACTATACACAGCTCGGCACACGTCTACGTCTTCCTAAAGCTGTAGGTACTTACTATACACGTTAGATTACTAGGATAGTAGTAGTATTAAGTATTAGCGGTAATAGACAAGGAAGTTGAAGGAGTAGAGCGTAGAGCCGATGGCGGTGGTGGTTTGGTATTAGTGTCTGGATAATTTATTGTAGCGGGGAGTCTTCTAGTGTTAATGTCACTTGTATTTTGGGAGGATAATGATACGAAGAACCCTTTTATTTAACGATAATCAGTATCATCTAGTTTAGTTCTTTCTATCTATAGCTATCTAGCATTTGCATTGCTCACCCAATCTAACGTTCGTAGGAAAATGCGTCGACTAGAAGGAGACGACACAACCAAATGGGGATCTCTGCTAGACCGGGAGAAAAATTCCGATCCAACTTACCAATTCTTATTAAAGCTTATAAATCGAATCACGCAGCATATAAATTGAAATATTACACTACTAGTAGTAGAATTAGAGCTGGAGTTTCCTCCCATAGCTTTTTAAATGAAAGGTCTGAAACTCTGTAAATTGGAAGGGAATGCATAATTTAGTTCCTACAGTGAACGAGAACGGTCTCCTATTTTAAAAGAGGCTGCAAAGCATCTTAAGGAAAAAAACGGACCACATACGGTGGTGTAAAAATCACCGTCTTCTTGAACACAAAGCAAAAAATCTTGTAGTAATAGAGTAGAATTTCCAGTCATTCAGTCACTGCAAGTACAACATCGTACTAGTGGTAGTTTCTTGTAAGCCACAATCCAATTTAAAAGATGCTTCATCTGCCAGAAACAAGCGTTTTTTTCCTCAATTTCTTCCTCTTATGGCTGCTGATTTGGGTCCTAGGTCACTGGCCAGAAATCAGATTCCAGAAAACCTTTAGCCAGAAATTTTTATCCAGAAAACCCTCCAGCC
>JAQFZX010001835.1:0-24706 GCA_034682405.1 Hydroisotoma schaefferi | reverse complement strand
AAAGTCTAGGCCCCAAAATACTCCCCGCGGGTACACCCGCTAGAGTTTTCATAACATTTGACTGTTTCTGTCCTACCTTAACAAACTGCACTCTATTCCTTAAGTAATCCCTAAGCCAGTGATCAGAAACACCATACTTAGAACAGAGCTTAAGCAACAATTTTTCTCGAGGTACCGAGTCGAAGGCTTTTTGGATGTCAATAGTAATTAAGACACACACAAATCCCATGTCCACGTTCATTTTAACATAATCAGTCATTGCAATAGCAAGATGCTCAGTGGAATGGTTCTTTCGAAATCCAAACTGCCTATTCGAAATGATACTTTTATCGTCCAAATGTTTGCCCAACCTCTTATTATATAGCGATTCTAAAAGTAGTAGAATATTACATGTTATAGAAATAGGTCTAAATTCTTCTGGTTTACAAGCGTTATTAATTTTTGGTATTGGAACGACTCTAGACATTTTCAATTGCTCAGGAACTATGCCGCTACGAAAAGATTCATTTACACATTCAAGCAAAAAGTCCGAAACAATTGGTATAGGGATAATTAAACCTAGCATATATTTTGACATACCTGTTGTATCCGGGCATTTACTCAATTTGTTGTTTAGACTATTCCATGCAGTAATAAGCTCATATTTAGTAACCTCCTTGACAGCGAAATGATCTACATGATTACATATTAAATTGTCTTCAATTAAAGTATCGTAGGGTACAGCCCCTTTTCTAAACCCCTTTCACCCTCTTAAGTGCTGTCATGTTTTTACTGGACGTGCCTTGAGGTAGACGCACTCTCATTCGAATGAATAACTGACATTTCTATGAAAACGGTAGAAATTATTATTATTTCTCCGGAATCATTCATCGTCCTCGGTTTGTTGCAGTTCAGATATTGAATTCTCAATTGTGGTTACCCGAGCTTCGGTAATCGTAGGACCAACATTGACTGAAATATTTTACTTTTCCTCCATTCGTTCTTGATCTTTAGGCTTATTCTTTTTCGAACTTGAACCCTTACTACATTTCAATAACTTTCTCCAGTCAGATATATCTTCATTAGTACATAAGATTATCACGGCAGAGAGCAGAATGTAAAGGTAGAACAGGATGGATATTATTTCAACTTTGTTGTTGTAGCTGAATGTTACCATTTCGGTTCATAAGTTTAAAGAAGGAGATAAAGCATCCGAATGGAAACCACTCGATGATAAAGGTTGTGGTATAAAAGTATGCAAATCGGACCTTTGCCACCTTTCTTCGAAACTTTTTGGTAGGTATTTTCTTTTGAAAATTAACCCAGAAAATCTTAGAAACGCCCATTCAACAAAGTTACTAAAGTATAATACTGCAACAAAGACTTTTAAATGATACTTTATGCTTGCCCTGCCTGCTGCTTAGGACTTAGAAAGTCTGTGACTTTAAACTTTTATTTATTAAATTCAGCTTCCCATATAAAATTGCCGACGAATGGGAAAGTGATACGGGAGGGATTAATCGTCTCATACATAGAACTAAAAAAAGTCAACAAGGGTACCGTGAACGCACAGATAAAATTTACGGTACCATCGGATAAGGGAGGGAGGGTAAATTGGGTTTGCAGTATACGTCTTTCACATACCATACGAAACCGTTCACTCGAACACAATAAAGGTCCAAGCTGAGTCTATTGAATACCTGTCTTTATTATAAAGTTTAGCCTGTTCAATTACAGTTATTTTCACCATTATTACAGCCAAAAACCGAACTTTTTCAAAATTAAGTGATTGAAAATAATTCGGCTTACTTTTCAGCACTCCTTTTCTACATCCTAGAACTCGGGATAAGTAATAAGTTAAAAGCTTTGTTCAAAGTAAATAACAGCTTCTTAAATATAGACACAACGGGAAGAATGTTGTTTACCGACCAAATGTTAAGTAGTTCCATACCAAAAGGTTAGAGACTGTAAATCTAATAACTTCATAGACAATCCCTGCTGCTGGCTGGATGTCCAAATAAATTGACCTCCTAAAGCAAAAATGTTGAAACCTGAATTTATATCTATTTTCAATGGATAAAATGTCCATCCTTCTTACCTATTTACAAGAGGGCTGAGACGGAGATTTATAAACGATCGTAGTGGTGAAAAAGGCCGGAATAGAGACTATACCCCCCCAAATCCATTGAAGTGTAGTGGACACCATTATATATTCCCACGGTGATGCTTCAAGGAGCGAATCCTTTCATAACTAATCATCATCACGGATAGGGGAATGACGGCTATAAGTAAACCGGAAATGACAAAGACAAAAAAACCAATTCATTACCATCACTTCATTCCCATATCTTTTCATGATATTTGTACAACAAAGAGTGTAAGAAACCTATTTTTTACGTGATACAAAACAGGAAATACTGCGAAACCAAAGATGATTTTTACACGTAGAAATATCCCAACCCACCACCTTAACAAATCCTCGAAAGGTACAGAAAATTGATATCAAAGATAAATTGGCAATCAGATAGTTTACTGGTCTGAAAATAAAAAAAAAAAGCCATCTACAACATAAAGTTTGATAAACGTGTTTGTTTGTTTGTTAGTTTGTATGTTTGTATGTATGTATGTATGTAACAATGTATACTCCTCTCTCAATTCTCATCCGATTTTCTAACGGAGTACAATTTTGAACTCCCCTTGACCTAAGAAGGGGGTCGTTTAAAAAAAATTGAAAATCCAAAAAAAAGTTTCGAAAATTTACAAAATTTTGAGAAAAAATCGATTTCTGTTACTTTTTTTAGATCTATCCTAATCCTAATACGGTGGGTTTAGTTTAATTCGATGATTTTATAGTGACCATTAGTGCTCTCAAGAAGAAAACATTGAAATTCTAAACAAAAATTCAAAATGCTATGTAGTTGAATTATGACTTTTTGATTTGTTTTACGGAATGGTTGAATAGGTTAGCGGAGTTTCTACGAAGCGAGAGAATGAGATAAGCGGGGTTGTTACGGTACGGTATCTACCCTATAAAGAAAGTGTCGGTATGTACCAAGTTGAACTATTGAGAGTAGTAGAATAAATCAGCAGAGTCGGAGTCGAGTGGGGAAATAAGATCAGTGGTGTGGCTACGGAAAGGTTGAATTAGATAAGTGGGGTTGCTACGGAATGGTAGAATTAGACAAGCGGAGTTGGAGTGTGAGAATAACATTAGCACTGATGCAACAGAGTGGTAGAATTGTGTAAGTGGAGATGACGTTAGGGAATAAGGTTAGTGGGGTTGCTAACAAGTGGTAGTGAGGTAAGCGGCGTTAGGGTGGGGCCATAAGGCCATAACATTAGTGGCGTTGCTACGGAGTGGCAGAATAAGATGTAGCTTTAGCTTTAGCCTTTAGTAATGTAGTAGGGTAGTTAAAAATGTAAGGAGGCGACCTTAGTCGTATAGGACCCTTATCATAAAACACTAACGCGAATTATTCGAGGTTTTAGCGGGTCCCCGTAGGCTAGTGATAATGTATTATTTATCGAGCATCTAACATTCTTATAAAACAATATTTAGTGTATTACCGTTTTCTCCTAGACCTACAAATCACAAATAGAACCACACAATTAAGATAGTCACTCATGGCAAAGACAATAAAGACGTAAATCCATTGTTCAACGCTTGGATGATCTGAAGCAGAACTTTTCTGTTGATCAGCGGTGTAGTTATTCCCAACCGTTGTATTTTCATCCTAACCAGGGTCCATTGGGGGAAGTATCATAAGTATTTAGCCCACCTTGAAACCCACCCATACTTAAGCTTACATAATCTTCACCGGCATTTTCATGAGCTTCCATGATCAAATTCTTCAGCCTTGGAAGACATTCTTCCTTTAAACCAGCCCATACTTTTCGGTTTTTTTTTACTAAAAAATTAAATCTGATCCCAGTGCATGTTCTGTAGATAGAGAGTATACCCTACCCTATTTCTGGTTTCAATTCCCCCTTCTAATAGCTCCCCCTCTAAATAATTCCCTCTACTTTCCATAGTAAAAATTTAATTCGCCCTCTCTAACTCATGTTAAGGGTATTTGAAATGGTTCCTTCTAAGAACCAATAAATATCAAAAGGAAATTAAAAGCGCTAATAAGAAAGTTGCATGTCAATTCGTGTGTATGTTTTGAGGCGAGGGTGACATATCGATATAAAACGATAGCCAACCTTGCAGTTGTTGCATATAAATTCTTGGATCTTTACTGACGCCTTTCCGGCCTTTATCCTTTAGTCGTGCAGCTTCCAAGGGTTAAGTCGGAACTAACCTGGATCCGGTCCGGGGTTCTCCTTTTTAAGCTTATAAGCGCATTTCTGGATCTATATAATTAGATGTGAATCCACACCACACACACCAGTCTAGACTCTATGAAGGATTTCCTGGGAAAAAAACTCCAAAAGGGCCTTGGTTGTTAGGAGAATTTTTAGGAGTTTTATTTACAGAATAGCTCATATGCTCATGCTCCCTTTAATGCCTCAAAGAACAAACAACTCAGATAGGCAAGGATTACAACTGTCAATAACGCCCGGAACTTCTAAGTAATTTAAGCCTTTGATTAGGAAGGAATAGGATTACCCACAGATATGTTATGTTATACGTTATGGTCTGTGAAAAATAGTTTAAAGGGACATTTACTGCATGTAAAGAGATCTTTTACTGTATGTTGTTATTAATACATTCAAATAACAAAGCATTGTCTTCATCATCTGCGAAAGTTTTGACAACGTTTAGGATATTTATTGTTGACATTAAACAATACGTTGATTTTGAGACGTTCCTAGAAAAAGCTTATTTCGAATTTCTCCAGAATCACCCACTTTTATGCGCTTGCTGGATCTCCGATATTGAATAATCATTCATACCATTATTATCTTCAGAGACTGCATTTAACTAAGCTGCAATTAAAAGACTAATATATGGACATCTCTAAAATAAATTGAGAAGAATATCTAATAGACATCTCACTTCGCACAAGCCAAGGGCTCACCAAACAGAACAAAAGGTAGAACAGAACTTTCCTTTTAATGCTAAAAACTTCAAAGTAAGCAACCAACAGAAATAATTAAAAAAGTTGCGTTTTAGTTTTACCAACCAAATTCCCAGCAGTATGAGAGATGACCCCAAGTCCCAGAGATTGCAGACTTTAAAGCAAATAACTTCAAACCGAATCCCTATGCTGCTGCTGCTGGACTTCTAAACAAATTGACCTAAAACCAAGCGTAGAACAACATTTTGAAAGCTTCTTTTATTGCAGGACAATTTACAAGGAAAGTTGTAATTATCTGTGTAACTGTATTACATTACAACTGTCACAAATCTACACCTCTTCTTACCCGTTTGCAAGAGCCGGAGGTTTATTAATGAAGCTAATGGTTAAAAAGGCCCAAATCCATTACAGCGTTATAAAAACTATTAGATTCCTTCCTAATGCACACTTTCAGTAAGCGAATCCTTTGATACTTAATCCCTACTACGGGCAGGCAGGGGGAGGACAGCAAACAGTTAATCTGCACTTGGCCTAATTAAAATAAAGAAATTCACTACATCGTACAATCTATCATTTGTGTTGTACTCGTATAGCAATTATCATGATGGCTCTTTAAATCAAATAAAAGAGGAAATACTGAAACCACATAAGTTATTCTGGAACTATTCTGCACTACTCAAGCCTATAACACTCCATAGAAAACTAAATAGTTGGCAGGAAGCATCAATCAAAGGTAAATTGGCAATCAGGTAGCTCACTGGTCTGTGAATTAAAAAGGCAAGGCAGGATCATTAAATTCTGACACTCCATCAAAGACTGAGTAGTTTTACGAACTCTTAATTAATTACTGTATTTTCCACGACATACAGATCACGAGCTCCAACTCCACAACTGCGGAAGTCGCTCAGAAGTTACAGTACAGTGGCTGAGGAAGATGTATTCCCTTTCAGCTAGTCAATCTTTGTTCATGCTCTGTTGTTTAAATAGCATCAATTGCATTTTTACTGCCGTTTCTAGACTGGAGTCCACATGCCACTTGTTGCATCTAAGAAAATAGAAGTATAGCCACGCAGCTACCAAGAAAAGAAATCACTAAGCCGATTCTAGTTCTCATATTATAAACTTTCCGTAGATTTGCTTCTGAGGCTCAAAAGCTCATACCAGGATTTATTTCTCGATAAGGTTCATACGTGCATACAAAGCTAAGCCGATAGAAGCCCTTACAAAGATCAAACGGTTATCTTGGATTTTATTTGCAGAGCAAAACTTAAAGAATCCATCATACTGTACTCTGGGATGCACGACCGAAGATACCACGTCACGAGATACCATTAATGATAATAATAAATGAGTCTGAATGTTCTAATCTTTAAACTTCAAACAATGACAAAGCTAAAATATTTCTTATTTAAATTAATGTTTAATAAAACAATTAAGATCTTGTTGTTAGTGTTGTGACACTAATTAAGCTATCTTAGTTCACTTAAAATTATTATTATTAGTACAAAATTATACAGATAAACTAAGATTTGCTATCCCACCCAACTAAAGACTCATATGTAATTGATATTTCTTCATTTAATGATTTATAATCATAATCTCAGGTACTCAGGTAATAATTCAGAGGGGGGGGGGGTAAGGAGGATCAGGTCGGTAAGTCTAACTTATGCATCTCAAAATTAATGATCCTTCCACTCCAGTTTGCTTTGTTTTGCTGAAAGAGTAAGCCATTTCTTAACTGAAAAGCCTTGTACAATAGGTTATTTAATCTGTCACCTCCTCATGTGACATTTTACAAGTTAGCAATGACGCAGTATCTAATAGTTTCGAAGAAGACGAAAGTTCTGCAATTTTATAAATAAAAGACGTTTCTATGGAAAGGATAGATCGAATTCCTTCAGGATCGTCCGTTTCCATGATCATCGTTTCCCCTTCATTTGGAGAAGGATGTATCTCAGATACTGAATTCGCTATTGTAGTTCCCCGAGCTTCGGTAATTGTAGGGCAAACATTCTCTGACATCTCGTCCCTATTTCCGTCTTGAGCTACTTGGTTTCTATTTTTACATCTTGAACCCTTCCTACCTTTGAATAACTTTCTCCAGTCCGATAAATCTTCACTGGTACACAAGATTATCACAGGAGAGAGCAAGATGTAAAGGCAGAACAGGATGGACAGGAAATTTCCTATGATTGACTGATCACGTTTTGAGACATTGCTGTTTCGGTTCATAACTTTTACGAATGAGACGAATGATCCAAACGGGAACCAGATGATGATAAAAATTACGGTGTAAATGTACGCGAATCGGACCTTTGCCACCTTCCTTCTCAGCTTCTTTGTAGGGATTTTCTTTGAAACATGAAACGAGAATATTTATTACAGAACAAATTCAGTAGAAATCCATTCACTGCAGCCTGCTCAACAGCATAGGCGAAACGTATGCCCGAAATGTCTCTATACTATTTATTTTCGGTCTGGCGTAACCACGTTAATAAATGCCATATAATGCAAAAATGTATGACCTACAATACGATCAGGGATACACAAATTTATTGCAGTACTGCTAATGAGACTCTTTAAAGAACTACAGCACAAATATGAACATCGAAAACTTAAAGCACTTTTTATTCTTTGCAATTATCAAATTGAAGCAATAAACCAGAACCTCCTCCAAGCAGCTACGTGAGCCCATGTTTGCGCTTTTCAATCAAAAGTATAGAAACAATTCTTTTCATTTTAAGGACCCTACGGGATATATTTTACCCTCACGGGTCAACTTTGTACACTGTAATTGATTTTTTATGACTTTACAGAAAAAGCAGGGAAGTTATTTTTTTTTTAATTTATGGACCATGTCGGGTCTTTAAATATTTGATTTCGTAAAAATAAATTTTGTTTTCGTGATTTTCGATCAAATGTTTCCTCCCTATTTACTGACCACAGGGGGTTTTGTGATCCCCACGGGTCGTCACTCGTCAGGTTGATCAAACGACCAAAATTTTTGTCAATCTCTTAGTTGGCATACATGCCACCACCGTGCAAAATTTCAGACAGGTCGGTAAGGTAGGTTCTGAGATCTCCTGCGGACGGATTACGGACAGACAGACAGACGGATTACGCGGCTACATATGCCCAATTGACTGGGCTACAAACTGAAAGATAATGAACGATCTTGTAAATTTTACCTTGAAAATGTAGAGGTACTTCAGCTTTGAGCGTACTTTGTAAAGTTCTGTAATAATACAAAAGAAAAGTGTCATCTGCATCTGCCATACTCATGAATGTTCTTAATTAAAGTACTACTTCACCTAATAAAAGAATTCATTCCGATAAGGAATTTATTTGAGGAAACCCACTGTCAGACGTATCAAATTAAATTCTTCTTCTACCTTTTTTGCTTTGCATAAATTCCCCCTATACGACTTCCTCCCCCAATATAATTCTCTTCTACCTTTCCACAGTTATTGTCATATATTACCCAAAAGTCGCGAAATACAACCGCCCGCGTTCATTTAGCCGCTTATATCCTTTACATGTTAAACCGGTATCCCGGTATCCTTTACATGTTAACCATGCTTCAAAATATCCTTATACCTTAGATTAACCGCGGCTACATTTCGCGACTTTACTTTACTTTCTATCAAATCATTTTTTAAGTTTTGATGTGAGACAAGAATAATGCCCCTGGGAATTAAAACCGGAAACACGGCAAGGAAATACAGTAGAACGCTGGGCTCAACTTTCATCAATCTTTCACATTCCTCTGGCTCTATCCTCTTTCAATCAACTCGGGATGAAAGGTTGAATTCTCATTACAAAGTAATAAATCAACGCTTAGTTCAAGTTACCTAACGCCTTAACCTAAATACAGAAACATCGAGGAAAGGTTCGTTTTACCAACCAAATGCTAAGTAGCCCGATGCCAAGAGATTGGAGACTGTGAATCTAATAACTTCATAGATAATCCCTGCTGCTGGACTTCCAAATAAATTGACCTTAAAGAGATATACATACATAACGCTGTTTGTATGGCATATCAATGTAAAATAAAGGTGTAAACCATCACATTTCGACAAATGGTTGGACAAAGTTCGACTCTGTCGTTCTTACCCGTTTACAAGACGGTTCGGCCGGAGGTTCATGCACGAAGCTAGTGGTAAAAAAGGCCGGACTAGATATTACAACTGATACTCCCCAAATCCATTGAAGTGTCGTGGACACTATGAGCTTCCCAATGCGATGCTTCAAGGACCGAATCCTTTCATAACTAATCCCCATAACAGACAGGGGGATGACGGCTAACAGTAAACCTTAAATTAACGAAAATTACAGTAACTTGCATCTTTTTTTTATACGAACCCTCAAGTTGCATAAAAATGTTGGAAACCATCGTTCACATCTTACTTGTTATAAATGAAGAAATACTGCAAAACCAACCGTTATTCTGCAACACACCATTTTTCCAGCCTATCACCTTGAAAAATCCGACGATAGTACAGAAAATTGATATCAATGAGAAGTTGGCTATCAGGTAGCTGACCGGTCTTAAAATTTAAAAAAGGAAGGTCAGAATGATTAAATGTGTTGACTTCTTTGTACAGAACTCAATACATTTGCTCGATAGTTCTTTTTGAACATTATGTTTTTCAATGAATTACCGTAATTTCCTAGACCTAAGAATCACAAATAGAACCCCACAATTGAGAAAGTCGCTCATAGCAAACACAATAAGAAAGTAAATCCAATGTTTAACGTAGGTTTGGGTAGAACTTTCTTTCAAGTCACCATCGGTGTTATTCCCAACATTTGTATTTTCATTCCAACCCGTTTCTACAGTGTAATTATTTAGGTTATCTTTTATTAAACTTAAGTTTGGATAATCCTCATCGGTATTTTCATGGGATTCAGGGATGTAACTGTCCTGCTCATTTAGTTCACTGTTGTAATAAAACGGGTCGTACTCCTCGGTCGATGATGTTTCTTCTTTTAACCAATCCATGGTTTTAGGGTTTAAACCACGGATTTAGGTTATACTACTAAGACCTAAGGTTTGAACTATACTCACATTCGAATCTAATTTTAGTTCAATTTTATGCAAAAACAATTTAGTTCAATTAGAACCCTCAACTGTATATTTAGTGACGTGTTCCACAAGAGGATTTCTACTTGTTGCAACTAAAAAGTTAGTCACGTCTCACGTAGCGTCTCAGGGTTAAAATGGAACTGATCCTCCCGGATGGGGTTCTACTCCTCTACACTAATCTTCTTTTCAAGTCCTAAGCTCCTATCTAAGGCGGATTTCATTCTAGATTCACGAAACTACCTGTAAGCTCTACAAGCTTTCACTACTTTCTTTCGGAAATGCACACGTAAAAGAATGTTTGATCCCCTTGGGTCATATCAGTGTAAGTACTCATGTCAATCGATAACAACAAAGATTAAAACAACAACAAATTTATGAACGTAGGCTAAATGTAAAGGAGCCTTTACAAGCTCTTACTATTTATACATGCATTTTATGGCAGCAAGCTGAGTTTAATTGGCAGCAGACTAAGGATTAATAAGACAATCGATTGAACTCGTTAATAGAATCAATCTGTAAGGAAAAAGCTGTAAGGAGATTTCCAATAAAATTTATTTGCTGAGTAATTAATGATACAAATTGGCCTATTAGCAGAGAATCATAGAGATCAATTAAAAGGCCGCTTACAACAGGTGTAGAATTGTATTATCATATTACGGATCCTTGTCATCATCGCAAAGAACTCGTTTATTTTGCATAGTTGGAGATCTTAATTATAAGTCTACTATAGAACTACCATTGTAAGGTATTTTCGGTAAGTCGGATTGGGATTTGGGATTGGTTCTGATTTAATTATAACACACTTTCCTTGTTTTTGTGTGGATTGGAGATAACTGTACAAAATATGTATCTGTGAGCTATTTTAAGACTTGTGTTTCAACCTTGCGAATCAATAATTGAGACATTCTTAATGAAATTGGAAATAAGAAACTCATATGGTTCTGTTATGAAAGTTTAAAGACATTCAAGAAGTGATTTAATTGGTGAATTAATCTTGAACCTACTGTTTTCTGGTTACACAACTATTGCAAATCTTATTCCAACGGTCTGAATTGTAAATGCTGTTATTTAGGTGTAAACATTCTGTTGGTAGTTCATTGGCGTTTGAAGTTAATAAATGTAAAAGGGTACATAAAAGTAGGTAGGTACAAGGTACATAAAACTTTATTTACCTTCCTAGCTTGGCTTTCTAGGAAATGTTCGACGGTAAGTATAGTATAACATACTGAGTTGATGAAGCCTTTGCCTTCAAAATCTCAACCAGTTAGCAGACGTAGACGAGATCTTCCTCTACTGCACCCAAGACAATCATAACGCGTGCAAATCCATCTTATCCTTGTATTACATCCCTTCTCTAATAGTAACAGGAGTTACTTGTTTTAGGCCCTAAAACCCCCAGAATTTGATAGCCTTCATTTCAAGAATATACTGTCACTGTATATTTTAAATCCTTGTATACTTTTAAATTCGTAGTCTTAATGGAACTAATTTACTGAAAGACAAATTAGATCAACAGCTAAGCTTTAACCGGCAATAACGTCTTGAGAAATCTGCCCTTAACTTTTTTACTCAACCCACGATCACAATTCAGAAATATTGGAGAGGTCATCAATCACTTATACTTACTTGACAGTAAAGTCTCACTAGCTGAAGTAAACTCTACAATTACTTGTATCGTTTCCAACTCAGACTGTAAGTTGGGACAAGTTTGTGAATCTCTGCAATAGTATACCATTCACAATCTTTTACTGATCTTCACTCCAAGGAAATACAAAGCAGACAAAGTCGGACTCTGCTATTCAAGGAAGTGCAAGAGTATAATAAGAAAGACCCTGCGGTAATTATAATTTACTTTAATGAAGACTTGTATCTACATTCTGTAGCAGAATTCTGTTTTACACATTTTATTTGCATAATCTAACACACTTCTCTTATGTATAAATAACCCAACAACCAACTTAATACTCGTCACTGGACAGGTTCTAGCTAGAGTCAAGACTCCAAGCTTCTGGCAGAAGGAATACGATACGAAACCGCTCGACAAAATCTAGGCTGGAGTTGAGTTGTATGAAAAAAGTCGCCCATATTATTTGCGATAATAATTGACAACTACCATATCCATTTCTGTGGCTTCTTCCATTTGGTTCTGATCTTCGGGTTCAATTTCAAAACATATTCTAACATTCCTCACAGGATTCACTAGATATTCTCCATCTATTATTCTTGCGGAACCTTTATGCTTTTAGATTTTAAATTTATAAAACCTATGGATTCATTAAAATGAAGACTGGTAAGTACAACCCAGCAGTTAGATAACTCCACGGCAGCACACAGTATCGAGTTCCTAAATGACAGGAGTTTCATAGTAGATTCTGTGAATAAAAGATATTTCTTAAGTAGGAGGTATAAGTACACACTACATTTGCATAAGTCATCTAAACATTAAACAACTTGCACAAACATTCTCTAGAGATAAATAAGAAACTTAAAATGGCCAAATATTGACAAACATTTCTTCCCTATAAAAGAATGATATTTCACTATTTCCTAGTTTTAACTCTTCTCAAATTTAATCCCTCTATTCCAGATCAAAGAAGCGGAAATGTATTTTTAGCGACAGATGGTCTAGAAACCTATCTAACTTTGATCTCTCGATGAAAAATGAAAAATTCACAGCTAAAACAACACGCTTCATGCTTTACATTATTTCATACACTCTTTGAGGTTGATGTATAACATACCAATTCCCAATATAATGGTAAACAAACACCGTACCAAACCAATTATTAGCCTGTGTTAGCGAGCAGGAGTAGAGAGAGAAATATCCAACTAATATACCGTCTGGAGTTGACATTTATAATACAGTCACAGTCCAATAATACTTAATAAAACAAAATAAATTCACTGGAAAATGTATAGAAAGATCTTTCTTGTTATTGATTTTTATTCACATTTGCCAAACAACAGCAAGAGCTGGGTAAAGTTGGAGAACACTTTCAAAGGGAATTTTGTGTCAAGTATAAAAGCAATGTTACTTTTTGATAGGAACACGTCTAACTTTGAAGGGGAAACCAAAGCGGATAAAAACATTTCAGTCAGTCACGAACAAAACAAACAAACAAACAAATTTACGTAGGAATAACTTCGTTTATATAATTTATAACTTCAACCATCCAGCATAATAGTATAAACAGACAGCTTTTAGAGGAATGGCACTTCATTTTCTAATAATAGTTACAATGAATAATACAAAACTACTCAAGTCAGGATTAGAACAGTCAAGGAGTCAATTGAAAAAGGGGTTTCTCCAATAATGACTAAAGATCACAGTAGCGCGATAATACAGACGTAGACGCAGAAAATACTGATACAGGAATAGTATAAAATACAAAGCTCTTCATTTTGAGAAACTTTCCATAAAGAAGGTCGAAAAAGAGTTTGAAAATCCTAGAATTGTTTAAGTAGAGTTATTTAGAGTCATCACTTAATGATGGTAGACGGCTGGACTTCCATAAGCTTGAGCGTAGGCTGGAGCAGCATGGGCGTAAGCTGGAGCAGCTTGAGCATAAACTGGAGCAGCATGGGCATAAGCTGGAGCAGCTTGAGCATAAACTGGAGCAGCATGGGCATAAGCTGGAGCAGCATGGACGGCATGGACCGCTGGAGCAACTCGGAGGGGAGCAGCATGGACGGCATGAATTGGCTGGGCAACTCGGATTGGCTGAGCGACGGCAACTGCTTGCTTCACAACAGCGTGTCCGGCAGATCGCTCCACGACAGCGTTGAATCCATGGATGGCATCAGCAGTGTAGGTAACAGTTCGGACCGCACCGTCAGGCTCGACCAAGGAGTATTGTCCCTTGACAACATCTCCATCTCGGGATTCATGGTGGGAGTGTTGATCTCCGGTCAAACCATCGGCAACAGAGTATCCAAAGTTGTATTGTGGGTGAGCATCGAAGGGCTCTGGCTGGGCAACGACGGCTGGAAATGGTTTAAAACATAAATTAGCCAAAGAAAAAGAAGCCAGGAACCCATCCCTCCCGGAAACATTCAGTAAAGGTTATCCATTCTTACCCTTAGCGACGGCATGGACGGCAGGTTGATGAGCATAAACTGCTGGAGCAGCATGGACGGCATGGACAGCTTGCTGGGCATAGATGGCTGGCTGAGCATGGACGGCATGTACGGCAGGTTGGGCATACACGGCAGGTTGGGCATGGACGGCGTGGACAGCTTGTGGAGCATACACGGCAGGTTGAGCATAGGCTTGAGCGTAGTGGGCAACTGGGGCCTAAATACAACAATTTATAAGATTAACCCTTGCTCTTGAAGATGTAGGGCAGAGCTGTACGCAAACTAAAACAAAGCCATGCAAGCCTTTTGTGCTTTTATTCAACAAAAAGAATCCTTACAGCAGCTCGGACAGCAATGGGAGCTGGAGCAGCAACTCGGAGTGGAGAGGCAACCTTTAACAGGAATAAATTAAAGAGTTCAAACAAAGTTCGATCAATCCTTAACTTATTCCTCTAACGGAAATCAAACCTTCAACAGTACATGTAGAAACAACCAGACAAGAACTTACAGCTCGGAGGGCTGGGGCATAAGCTGCTGGTGCAGCTGCATACTGGGCGTATGCGGGAGCTGCAGCGTATGCGGGACCTGCAGCGTAGGCGGGAGCTGCAGCGTAAGTTGCAGCAGCGTATGGCGCAGCGTATCCAAGAGGAGCTCCAGCCCTGGCAACAGCCAACAAGGCGGAGAAAGCCACAACCTTCAACATTTTAGTTCTGTAGTAGTCGAGGGTAACAAATAAATAAAACAATTTTGAAACTTATCACTTTTTTCACACACTGTTCCCTCTGTTCTACTGTTCACTGATAAGCTAGCTGGGTGAATGATGTAAACGTGACTGGCCGGCTGGCCTTATATACTGAAAGAATTTTACATCTGCAAAACTACAGGGTCTCATCCCAATCCCTTAAACTGTCCCAGGGGCAGGCCTACTAATTACAATTACTATGAACAACGATCACTTCGTATACAATTTAGAGTAAATGCTTTCCATTGCATACAAGATTTATGCATATCATGTAGTAAGTAGCATTAGCATAACATAACCTATTATATAACATCCTTTACCTTATCTCTCCTAACCACTTCTGTGACATTTAACTATTTAAAACGCACTCAGTGTCATGTCATCATAACATAGGCGGGCCTAGTGATCTCTTTAACAATCAATGCTAAACCAAAATTCATAAGATTCACTTTCCTTGCATTCGTTCTCATTCCTTCAGTAACAATTATAAAGGTATATAAACAATGACGTTTTTTTATTCATACGCATTTGCATATAATTGAAGTGCAAGAGTAGCAGCAGCCCTTTACTATTTTTTTACCATGAGAAACCAACATGCTCTTAAGTCTATTGGAGATTGAGATTCAATGGATCCTAAAATGAATGGATATTCTATAAACTATTAACTCTCTTTATGCATATTACACACAAAGCGTACAATTAAGCAAAGCGATGGGTAAGTAAGGTTGTAAAGGATACGAAGTTCTGCTACAGTTTCCAATTATTTTTCTCATCTTGTGATTGCAGTTCGTGGACAGTAGTAAATGAGCTTAAACGTATTGATTTGGTTCATGATAGTAAGTAGTAATCGTCGTTGTATGATATCACTTATTAATGCACGTATACAATTGCGCTTACCTGCTTTTTCTAACTCAAAAAAAGCATAAGCCGGTAAGAAAAGCTTGTAATATCAGGATTGTAAAACAAAGTCAATCCTACGGCAAGTTTTATGGGCGAGGGTCCTTCTTAATTGCATTGGGAACGTTACGAGTGTAATTAGTCTCTATGCTCATAAAAATCCATTTAAAAAACAGAAAAATACATATAAAACGACCAGTCAACAAAGGGGCGGATTCCTTTACTTGTATTTAATTAAGATTGAGTACATTTGGTAATTTTCGGTGTGATTTAAAAAATTAAAATAATACAGAACAAACCATGCAAATCCAGTTATTTCTGTTTTGAAGTTACCGTTTGCAAAAAAATCATCTGAACGTTCATTCAGCAATTTCTCTGTTAATTTAGGCAAAGAAACGCCACTGAAATCAGCCTAGAATGTTGTTAGACATCGATGAGTAATCCAATGATTGATAGGCAGATAAGCTAATTGCCGATCAAGGATTGATTGAGTTCAATACAATATTTCTTCACACCTACTGCCACTACCTACCCTTTATAACCTACCTTCTTTACAAACTTAACTAACTATCATTTAAAATCATTTTCATAGATATCCAATCTCAATTGTAAGCTAAACACCCTCAAGCTCCTACTTAAATTCCATCCATCCCAACCCTAATAAAACACATCCAAAATTTAATTCTCAGTAAGCCAATAAAAAACTACACCCTGTTAATCACAATCGGATATTTTTATATTGTAACATAACCTCACACTACTTCACTCACAGCTAACTTTACAAATCCATCATCAGCTTGCACATAATTCAGTAAATCTTTTAAGATTCATTTCGTACAGTTCAGCATCAGTCATAGTTAAATAAAACTGCCTGTTAACAACCCCTATTTTTAGCCCATGCAGTGAAGACAAGTGACATTTTAAGCTGTAATAAAATCCAGACCATGTTCATCCTTCCTTACACTAAAAACTCGTACAATTTACATTAAAATAAATTTAACGCATATCTCACCTAATGATTTACATTACAACTTACAATAAAAAGCTGAGCTACAAGGTATAAATTAATATTAAACTGGTATAAAAATCCACCTGAGATTACAAAAGGAACTCCATTTACATTGACAGTCACACTTATCTAATTGATATTGATGTATTAATAATTATTATCAAAGCTTGCATAGCGTTTGCTGGCCAATCCTTGGCCGGGTGTCTTTCTTAATTACCTTCAAACATCAACTCTAATATTATTCCACTATTATGTTAGCCTGTCCAAAGGAATCAGAGCAACGTGTGTGTAATTATAATTTATACGCTCAAACTTAGACAATAATTGACAGGGGATAGATTATAATAAATGAGACATAAAGAACATTGTAATTCAGAACAGCTCCCAATTAATTAATACCTACCTTAGCTACCTTCCAATCCTATTTTTTCTTTCCTTGATTGACTTGAGATACAGTAGAAGGGTGGGAACTTATTACAAGATCAGATCTTGCATGCTGTAAAAAGCCATCCGATTTAAATCAATATGTCTATACCATGTTCTCATTCTATTCTAATTATCCATCAACAGCAGAAAACTGTACCTATGAAGTATAACAGGAGATATAATAAAACAACAAAGCAAAAAAGGATCTATTTCAAGTTCTTAAGAAGTCAAACAGATGAGCTAAAAGGTTGCAAAAAGTTGCCTACAGATCTTTCATTCCATACGTTTCTTGAATATGTCCAACTCTCATTGTTACAATAATAAAATATAATTACAATACAATGGCTGTGAACGCCTTAAATCATTTCATTCAGCTTCTTTCACCATTCCCAGCCAGTGGTCAGTTTATCCCCTCTCCATAAAAGAATCCTTTGCTCTTTTTCATATTGTTTGATTTGTAATTATTGCATTAGTTATTCTATAATTCACAGCCAGTGGTTTGGTTTGGTTATGGCTTGGTCAATCAAATTAATTGAGAGACAATACCTGAACCTCAGTAAAAATCCGTTGTGTTATGCTGTATCTCCTTACTAGATCAAGGCATCGATTCTACAATCCCATCCCATTCCAACCCACAAACTTTACTTTTAAGCATCATCATCATAGGTCAGATCAGCGTCAGAGACTCAAATTTTATGGTTGATATCTTGATCTTATTTTAATTTATGGCGTGGCTGCGGTTACAAAATTATCTGTAAAAAACAAGCCAAACTAACCGTTTGGTCCTTGTCTTTGACGAGCGTCCGCTGTAGCAAAAAAAACCACGGCCAGTCTTGTTGTTTCTACTTGGCCTTTGGCATGGTCTGGGCATTTGCTTTTGCCAACGATTTTATGCGGTTTTACATTTTTATCTATTTATTTTATTTTATTTATGTATTTTTTATATGACTCATTGATTACCTTAGTGCAAAAAAAACAACATTTTGATGCGCTCAAGATCATCCTGAATAAGTTGAGTAAACTTAATAAAAAAAACTGGTATTTGTCTTTTATTAACATGTCGCAAAAAGTAATTAGGGGTAGAGGTAGGTTGAATGGAACTTTATATTTTAATTTTATTAGTTTAAGGTTAAAGCTTGTCAGACTTTAATAAACCTGTAGGTGGGTTTTTTTTGCGAAGTCTCAAGTGTTAATGCTGCCGGTTGGGTTCCGCTAATTGTTCTAGGTGTATCTATGATCTGTAATTAGTGGGGATGCGACTGTAGGAGTCAATTGTTGCCTTTTTTGTACAAAATGTTGACACTATCTTCTATTGAATACGAGGGAATTTTTTACAAGGAAACAATGGACCCGACAGCCGGCTTGAAGGAGAAATATTTGTAATTAGAAGGTTGACATTTCAATTTCTTAGAATTTCCCGACATCTTTCCTTTCCAATTCTTTTCTAGAGTTTTTCTTGGAAGCCTTTATCAAGAAATGCAATAGTAATCATCAGCAATTATACCATCAAATAAATAATGTATCAAAATCAAGAAGGGATTGCATGTTTGTTTTTTGCAAAAAGAATACTACTATTTTGTTTATTTAAATTACTCAATCAACACCGACCAAAAGAACGTCATGTATAAGTCCCTATTAAGAAGAAACACAATCTTCGACCTTTAATTATAAGTTTTATTACAGAGTTTGGCTCTCTCTACAACTTAAATAAATACTTTGCTTGATTATTACCAACAAACTTTAATTATTTTACTATAAAAATCAATATAGGTTAAATGAAGGTCTTGAATTTGAAAAACAAACTAGAGCACTTTTTCCAACACATCCTTTTCCACAAAGGCGTTAGCTAAAGAAGAATTTGCTTTGCTTCAATTTATTTACATCTTTCCCAATTAAGTTTATGCCTATCTCCATATTTGTAATAAAAAAAACTAATACAATTTTGAATTGATGGTTGGCGATATTTCATAAACTGTTTGCATAAAAGTAGAAATACAATTTAATGAACGGGAGAATTATTAATTGGACTATCTTAAGTCGAACAAATGTAGATAGTTAAAACAACTGTAATCGTAAAATTGTACCTGTGAATATTAAGATGTTTCTCATAATTTGCAATTCCAAGTTTTTATGCCTGCTTGACCATCAACTTACCATTCATACCTAAAACATAACATGTCAAAAGTCAGTAATTCTTTGAACTGGCATAAATTTACTGTCGATCCATCATCATTTTTGGTAGATCAGATCCAACTTCATTCATCAAAAAAGTTCAACTATTGAAATAACATTAGTAAAGTAAACTTAGAAATTATAAAACTCTGCGTAAGTATTCATACACGTTCATTATTACTTTTACGATCAAGTCACCGTCAACTTGTACCTTTAAGGCAGTTAGCAATAGCGAAGCAAGTAATTACCAATTTTAACAAACCAAATAGAAATTGCCACACTGATAAAAATTAATCGAAATTTTTTCCCCAACTTTGGACGTGTGTCATTTCACCATTTAAAATGGGAGATACCTTCTTCTTCGGCGCAAATAAATAGTAGAATTGTAAAGCATGTTTTTTTTTTGTTTCTGAACTAAATGGTGATTAGTTAATGAATTAAGACAAATCATCCATCAATCGTTAATCTGGTTTGGTCGCTACTTGCTTTTTCTGCTGAATTGAGAAATAATATTCCTTTGCTTCACCTCATTTATTTCCCATTACTGTCACGAACCAAGCCATTTTTATATTGCTTCTATCTTTTTCATCAACTTGACAATTTGTCCCATCTATCTTAAGGGCAAATTTATTTAAACTGCAACGCATGTTTTGTACTATCATATTCTTCAGGTTTGTAAGTTCGTTTTAAAAACCTCCCATTTCCTATTACTTTAAGTTCTCAATTCTTCAGTTGCAATTCAACATTCAATATTCGAAAATTTATGCAATAAGAATGTATGCAAAACCAGCCTAAAACAGTTTAAACTGTCATGAATATGAATTACTTTTGCACACTTTTACCTTATAACCCCTCTCCTAGTGCAGCATGAGCATGGTATTGGTGAGATGACCTATCAATTCAAATCATTACTCCAATATTTATTTCACAGCTTTTAAAACTGAAGGTTAAATAAATGCTAACTGTTAAATCCTCGAGCCGTCAAACGCCTATTAAAATTTACAATCAAATTATTTAAGTTCTACAAAAGGTAAATATTATTATTGACAGGATAATAAAATAGTAAAAATATTTATGAGTTTCAATAGGTCATCTAATCTAATCTAATTCTAAATTAAATACTAAAACCAAGGCAAGACCAATCCCATTTACCAATTCCTCACTCTCCTCCATCATCCATTACTCATTTCATTATTATTCATAAAAGATAAATTACAAACGGTTGTGCTACGAATTTACGCAACATCACATCATTACACCTTTGCACTTGTAGTAGTAATAAATCAATCCTCTAACTCAGACTCGCAATTTAACCATACCTACTTACTTAATAAGTCTAAAATCTAAAGCTATAGCTTATCGTAAGATCTTATCTGAGCGAGGAGCAATAACTAATAAATAATTTGACTCTCGCTAACTCTTAGGCTGATCCTTGTTGATAAGAACATTGTATTTGAAAAACTTTTAAGTTTAATTCATTTTTCCATCTCTAATGAACAAGCACAGAGAAGGGCGAACTACTAGAATTAACTAAAATACCGGCAAGTCATGACATGACATTACTCAGCGTCTAACTTTGTTACATTTGACTCTTTAAACTGTCGACATCCACCTTGAAGGAATCGTAGATTTTAAAATATCGCATTTCATATGTAAAATAAAACAATTCACACACTTTAAAACAAGCTTACAATTAATTCCACCAAGGTTATCATGTTCATTAAAACAGGAATGTAAATTTTAATTACATATAGATCTCCGCGCATAGATTTACATATGCCTACCTTGCTAATTTGGTAATAAAAGTATGCAAAATAAAAAAAAACAACACAGCGTTTCGAAATAACCGTTCAACAACCCTTAGATTGTTACTCTACTATTACCAATAAGTTGTAATTAATAATTAACAGGTTAGCTTGCCATTTGGTGTATAATTTACCTATACGAGCTACGAAGGTGCACTTAAAACAATACAACCTCCCTTCCAATCTGTCTTCCTAAACCTCTTTAAACTGACATTAAAAGCCGGTAAAGTGACATTGACTTGACAGGAGTTGTAGTTTCGATCAAACTGTAATCAAGCCTATTTATTATCTCATAACTACATACTTACTATCCATTTCTAAAATCATAGCTTAACATTTATGATGATACGATGATGATGTACTCTGAGCGATTTAAAGTTTTTTCAACTGTATTTGCAACATTATTTGTAAAGAAACTTCGTTATATTCCACTCATATATGGCTATCCTCATCTACTTTTACTGTTATTGCTAAAAGTATTATACCTAAAGATTTTATGGGCGGGCCGGAATTATCAGTAGTGATAATATTACTTTACTTTACTTTACAGAAGATTATAGATACAGATTTCCCTGATGCTTAAGCCTGACCAAATAATCCAATGTGTATTAGCATATCAACAAAACTTATGGAAACGTAAGGATAGTGATGCTGCTGCACAATGAATAAGACACAATAATCCAGGCCATAAAAACCAAGCCCATACAAGTAAGGTAATTAAATGTCGAGTTGGTTAATTAATATTTTAAATTAGCAAAACTCAGTTAAGTATTGAAACCAAAAACATTACCATTTAACTCCTGAAATTTACATGGAAGAGGAAAATCCATTTTAATATTAATTGCATCTAGCCTAGCAATACCAACATACCTACTACATTGTCATTTGAATTAAATACAAATAGTAATGCCTGCCTACCTATAATTGGGAAAGGAGGATACCATCTAACATTCATCCCTGATCGATTTGGCAGATTTGCCAAGAACCTTGCCAGGATTTTGTGAATCTTTATAATTACATTTGGCTTACGGTGTAATAAGTACTTTTAAACGAGATCATGAGCCATTAGACAAATTAATTCAGATCAAGATCACTTAATTTAAAAAATGTATACAATTTGAGGACTTCCATCAATTAAAAGCTCTATTTACAAGGAATATGGACCACAACGTATTGTATTGAGTCGTGTTTTGTTTGTCTCCACAAAATATCATCATTAGCTCAACAAATAATTAAATCATGCCAGATCCCACTTCAAAATTACCAACAACTTGATCAAATACGCTCAAAAGTGGTCACGCAACGCTACGCATCATGAGAACTGCTGCTGTGCTGTTGCTGTGAGTGTGATGTAAATCTTACTCTCTTACGCTTGCTCTCAATATTGTAAAAAACAACTAAATAAATCATCCTTTCTTAACTTTCCTTATAATATTATCTTGCCCAAGTTAATATAAAGTTGTCTCATTTTTAGCTGCTGGAAGTATTATAGATAGTGCGTGACGCATCTTACTAAAATACATGAATAACTCCAAACAATTTGATGAACCAGTGACAGAATCCACATGAAAGTAATGCAGAATTAAACAGAGTTATTAATTAATAAGTAACCGTGCCGTGATGGAAAAGTCCGTGCTGAAAAACTTACAGTCTTTACTAAAATTAAAATCTATAATACAACATGTCAACAACTCTGTTAGAATTAGGTAAAGGGACGTTTTGGTTGCAGGAAATGTATAAATCATTTTATTTAGGAAACATTTTAACCAGAAAAACTCCTAAACGTTTGTAAATACTTCACAAAAATTTAAATTAGATGGAGATGAGTATATTTATCGGAGACCGTCCGTAATTCAAGTTTTTAAGAGCAATATGAAACTCATACGAACGCATCGCAACGGTACGGGTAGGGTTGACGGTTGTTGTAATTAATTGTTACAACTTTCAAGAATTAATTACTAAATCCTAGCACCACTTCTTACGATGTAGTTTATGGAGTATCCTTTGCATATGTAGAACACAAAAGGTTTTAAAGCTCCTTTTTTATTATTTTAATAACTTTAACATGCCTACAATTTACTATCCATTGTTTGATTGCGACTTAATTCGATTATTGCAAACGCCCGTAGTTATGTCATTCCCTATTAAACCACAAACCACCATGAGAGATGCTAAGGATTAGTCTACGACGCGTTTATTCCAGATCCCAGCTAACCGTTTTTCCAATCCAATACTGCCATTGCCATTAATCATTCAAAAGTTAATAGAATTAGTTCAGTATAATTTGAGTAAGACATACAACCTTTAAACACACAACGTAACATAATTTTAACAAAGCAAATAACGTTTCCTTCTGGCCAATCCCATTTCACTTGCTGTTGTTGATTCAGCTATAATTTATCATTTTAATTTCATTAATGCAAACACTAAAATGTACACAAAATCGGTTTCCAAAAAGCGTGTCTACTATAAATACAGGAGGTCAACTCAACCCTTCTGTAATTGTTAGTTAGTGACGACAAACAATAAATAATGCAAAAAAGATGGCGAAACTCTTAGGAATCATAACTTTGTCTTGTGCACTTGTCATTTGTGCTCGTGCGGTAAGTTAATACGATTATCTCATTGTAAACCCTTCCATTTGGGATTTATTTATGGTGATGAATATTAAAGTAAAGCACTAAGCAGACAGAAATCATAAGCTATAGTTCATAAATCCAAAGTGTAAAATCCGTAAAGAACATAAATGACACGATTATGGATTCAAAGAATAATCTTTTGCATAGTAATTGTAAACAAATGCCATGTTTTAAACATTCTAATATTTAACCTCTGACCGTAGCATTCAAGCGAAAGTGGAGAGCATTCATCATGTTTATCGAAACCTGGGAACTACCATGCTAACAAATACTGTGCTAAATATTGCTACAGAAAGGGTGGTGGACAGTGGGGATACTGTAAAATGACCTCTTGCGTCTGTTTTATAAGAGATGCAGGAAATGTGGCCCAAGCCCCAACAGCTCCTATGGGCCCAAGTTCCAAGACGGATGCCCCTTTAGTTAACGTTGGTAAAATTTTACGACGAAGAAAACGACGAGTGAGCAGTGCTTATGACCCGAGCAGAAATAATAATCCATCATTTAACGGAAGGCGAGGACTGGATAGCGAAAACAATAATTATAAGGGCGACGAGTACAGTAGAAAACGGTCCGAAATTGAGTTCACTACGGATAATGAAAGAAACCATCCCTTATTCAATGGGAAACGATCCCTTAATGGCCCGGAAGACAATCCCTTATTCAATGGGAAACGATCCCTTAATGGCCCGGAAGACAATCCCTTATTCAATGGGAAACGGTCCATTAATGGCCCGGAAGACAATCCCTTATTCAATGGGAAACGATCCCTAAATGGCCCGGAAGACAATCCCTTATTCAATGGGAAACGATCCCTTAATGGCCCGGAAGACAATCCCTTATTCAATGGGAAACG
>JAQFZX010001834.1:0-24725 GCA_034682405.1 Hydroisotoma schaefferi | reverse complement strand
AATTAGTTATTGACCTTTGAACTTTAGGATAGACAATGGAGAAAAATACGGGAAGAGAGGACGCTTGGGAAGATAATGAACTAGAAGGTGATTTAAGTTCCAGCTTCCCTGTGCTTTCAACAGCTTCGACACTGGACGCTGCAGGCTGGAACCCTATGAAAGTTGCTGCAGACTCCGGCAGTAGAAGAGCCTTTCCAAACTTCAATTTAGAAGATCTGGGGCCGAGCGACGTAAATGGAACATCCTTTCAGCTCCGCCCTGAAAGTATTCCATGTCCATTCCAAAAGGAATCCTGGAAACGTTGTTTCAAAGGGGCTGATTGTCAATACAAACATGGAGAGTATACGCCCAAAATTCTGCGTGGTGAGCGATTAGAGTTGTTAATTAAATGGACTAGTAAATGTCCTCATAATTTACTTAGAATTTTGATTTTAGAGCACCCAAAATTGGCCGCAGTGTCTTTAGATCAACGGCGGAATGTTATGTTGGCGATGAACTTGCCAAAAAAAGCGTTACCTGCGGATGGATTCGTATCTCTTGTATGGATAACTTGTACAATGGATCCGTCAGAGTTTTACGTTGTGCCCAAGGATGATTGGCAGTGTGTGTGTTGTACCAACAATACTACTACTTTGGAGATCGAAGGGGAAGGTATGGGTTTGAAACTTTATTGTTAGAGGAATTTATGAAAAGGATATGATAAGGGTTATTTCCTTTATAAGCTTGTCGGCTGAGAGGTATGGGAAGTCGGATTCCGTGCGGATTTCAAACGTTTAATGAACTGTGGTCCAGTATGCAAGTTTACTACAATATGGCAAGGGCTAGCTCGATGGAATACGTTGCTGGAGAACTTGTTGCTGTAAATCTTAATCTTAATAGTGAAAGAGGCTGGTTTCGAGCTGTTGTTTTAGAAGATACTGTGATGGTGGAGAGGGCAGTTTCAAATGGGGCGGATGGTGATGATGAAGTGACCGAAGTTAGTTTAAAACTGCTGGAATTTGGATCGGAACTTAGGAAGAGTATTTTAGATGTTCGGCCTTTACCAAGAAGCTTTGTTTATGTTGATCCAATGGTAAATCCTCTTGACTGTTTTCAAAAATATTTAGTAAAAGTTGGAGAGGTTTTTGGAATTTTATTGCGCAGTTTTTTATTCTTGATTTAAAGTATTAAATCTTTCTGACTTTCTAGGCGTATAAATGCCAATTGTATGGGATAAGCTCTTTGCTTGGAGCCTGGGGAAAGAAAGCAACCCAGTTCTTTAAAAACTTGTTGGTTGATCGACCGATTTGGTTGCAGGTTAAAGAGTCGTAAGTTGTACACTTAACTTTCCGTAAATTCAAAGTACTTCGTAGCTGTTGCTAATAATGGAATGATTGATTATGCAACAGAGTTCCAACGGAGGCTGACGGAGTTTTTAAACTGTTTGAGACAACTCCTCTGAAAGTAAATCTTTATTTCAAGGATGGTAAAAACTGGCTGAATGCAACGGAGGAGCTTTGCGATCGAGGATTGGGAATTCAATGGAATCCTTGCCCATTTCGACCTGCCGTCAATCAAATTCTACCATTTAGTCAACATGAGTTTATAATTAAGGATAATAAGACTGAACAAGATCAGTCGAGAGATTCTTTTTTGAAAGTTTTAGAACGAGAAAATTCCCGTTTAGCTAAGTTTGTAAGATGTTCAGAAAATTAGCTTCAGTTTCGGGACTGAGAATTATGTGAGGAGGGCTTTGTTATTGGAAAACGTTGATCTTCAGTGTATAAATTGGGCTAGAAATAAACGCAGCGTTTGTTGAGTTATTCGTTGTTAGAGTTAAGTATATTTGTTGGTTTAAAACCCAACGATAAATGACCTGATTACCAAAGTTATCTATTAGAATAAATTATCATCTCTGAGTTTGCATGGATTGAGCAAAGGAGTGTTATTTGCATAGCGGGTATGGATTTTACTTTGTAGAGCACGCTGCGGTCATATTTACCTTCCATCAATGCAGTTTACATAACCACTCAGTCTTATTTTTCCTTAGGCTAGGCCCATGTAATAAAATGGGCTACAGGTATTTAGCCATGATTCCATGACCCTTTTACCTATGTGGCTCCAGCAAACATTGGAATTCTCCATTCCCCTCACCGACGCAGAATCGAAATGGAATGGAAGTGTTTACCTCGTAATTCATTAACTCCTACGACCCCGTGTTTAACCAACAAACCATGAATGAGTTCCACAGAGACTGATAGGATGAATGAGCTATCGTAAAATTACAAAGACAATTTACAGACTATAATGAGAATGACTAATTAACAGATCTCTCTCGAAATTGGGATATCTTCAGTAGCTATTTTATACCAGTCGTAATATACATTCATCAGCCTAAAAATATATCTGTAGTCCAGCTTAGTCGGGTGACACCACCAAATCAGTAATTAAAATCCTAATTAAAATTTTATCTTCAAATTGGAAACCGACTTATTTTCCCTTAATTTGCCAAATAAACTAAAAATACATCCACATGTCTAGATCAGACAAAGACGTGTCTTGTCATCTCATCAATTCACACGATATGCAGCGTTCAGCGTTACCATTTTATTTTATGGGACGTTCGGCAAGGCAAAATGTCAGAGAAAGGTCAGGCGTTCTAAAAAATTAGGTACGACAAAAAAGAAAAGTACTTTCGCTAAGTCTCACGGAGTATCCAAGAATAAAGGAACTTTAAAGCTTTTTATTGTGAGAAGTAGAAGGCTTTGATGGTTAGTTAAATATATCATAGCATTACTAAGCTGCCTCTCTCAAGTTGTTTAAAGTGTTGTCATCAAATCAAAGGTTTTTTTATGGATTTGAGATAGATAATTGGGATTTACACTATGCACTTTCAGAATAACAAAATAATGCACCAACTCTGACGAGTGTCTTACATTAAAAACTGGATAAATAATGCTATACTTGTGCAAAGTTAGGATTATGTATGAGCTTTTGCAACCGATATTCGCCTGTCACAAGTGGTTTAATGCATGAATCTCTAAGTAAACCCCAATCCCAATAGTCTATCTCAAAACCCTAGTTAGTTTAACATAACATGTTAGTTTAAAACCTTATACTCTCATGTTACAAAATAATGCACCAACTCTGACAAAACCGGATAAATAATGCTATTTTGCAAATTTAGGAATATGCATGAAGCTTATTGCAACTTTCCTCATCATCGTTACTCGTTTATCCCATCCTGTCCTTACTTATTCTAGCCTCTATACTCCCAGATAACTTTTGCATGATGCAGCCATACCTAAACCTAATGGGATATTTCGCGAAGCCGAGCCCCCAATGCCATAAAAAGCAGCCAGACATGGTTTTAAAAGTACCCATTACAACCTCCTATATACTGTATTTTGTCCATATATTTGTATCCTTTAGAATAGGAAAGGACAGATGATGATACCGGCCGTATAATAACCATGCTCTTTCAACATGCATTTCTCTCATTAATAAAGGACGGGTTTTGCTATTGTAAAAAAAATTAAATCACCTCATATCATCATATCCACAGGATTTTAATAAAAAAAACTGAACTGGAATCTGCCATTCTAGCCCCACATGCTCACCAACATCATTAATAAAGCTGCAATTACTACTATTATATCTGAAGTCTTGCCAGTGTCACTGTCATAAACCTGTTGGAAACATCCGGTCATCTACTTAAACTACACATCTTTGGCTATTATTTTGTCCAGCAATTCTTTACAAGAAAAAGGCTGTGAAAGTTTGAAAGGTAAGCTTAATATGCGATTCATCTTGTGTCTTATTGCAGCTTATGTTTCATTTTGCATCCGAGCATAAGTGATGAAAGATATTCAAGGTGGTTTGGTTTGGCATGGTTTGCAAGTTAGAAAGTAAAGCTTAAAATGTCCCATATAATGGTTAAATCTTAAATGGGTATAATAAGTAGAAATGTTGTCATTTCCATTGAGAAAAGATGATTTTTTGGAAGTTATTTACGTGTACTTTTCGTATTTAACTTTAGCAATGAAATGTATCTGTCTTTATACTTTTTTCTGAGGTGAGGCTAAAATACTTAACCATAGCCGTTCCTCCATACGGATTACTTAAAAAAAGGCTTTTGTTAAAAATCCTATGCACAAAAATTTTACTACGGCGATAATAATTCATGGAAAATGTCAGTGAAGATGAAGGTATTTAGCTTAGCTTTTTGAGGTAAAATATGTATTATTTTTAGCCAAATGGGGAAGAGTTTTGAACTTTTATATTCTCATAAAACGTATAGGTGAGGGAGGATGGTGAAGATTGAGTTTTAATTTATTATGGCGATGGCGAGTTTTTTTTGGAAATGGGATAACTGCGTAGCCCATTTAGTCAGGGATGAGTATTGTAAGTTAAATTAGATGTAGCCAAAGCCCATGCATGGCTGGTATGGTTTACAACGGCCTGGTTGTCAGTTTATAAATAATTAAGTAAATACCCCCGGCATATGACAATTGACAAATGGTCCATCCATATCCATATCCCTTTTAACAAGTTTGTTGAATTTTTGGTAGTTCAGAAAACGCCATACCCCGAAAACGAGAATATGGTATTCCGTGGTACCTCTGTAAGAAAACGCCTTTGTGGACTGAGAATTATGTTAGTTTTTGAGATATTTGGGAATATATAGCTAGCTTTCTTACCGTTTGTTCACTGCCGTTCTCATACCAATGCCCGTAACTACTTGCATGAATTTACCTAACTGCGTGTGTGAATTGTCTGATGTATTTTGTTGTTTAATGCAAAATCTAACGGATTTGAGAAAGTTTACAGTTTATTAAATAACTTTCTCTGATTACTTTCACTAGTAGGTAACCCTGAAAGTAGAATTATTATTATTATTATTATTGGTATACAGACTTTGACAAGGTTTACATGGTAGAATTGATTCCGCATTTGTCCATATCTTATAAACTTGTTTGATAAGTTGGTGAGAGAGATGATTAGTTAATAGCGAGATATTATGGACATCAACACAAAATAAAGTCTGTAATTAACAATCAGAAAAAGGGGGTTTAACCCGAATAAATTGTTGTATCTTTTGCAATCTAATCTCTTGAACATTCGTTCGTTTCGTCAAACGCTTAAGGATGGGATAAACATGCTAGCATTTATAGTGCAATTATTGTTTGTACATCATCCGTTGATTATAGACTATCATTCCTTTTATTTCATTCATTGTAGATTGCCTACAATTTTTTTAATTTAACCTTTGTTGCGAATTTATATTTTGCATGCGAACTCAATTACAAAGTGGTTGAGTTGTTGGATGGAATAAAACCCTTCCATCTCAGAAAGTTTATCGATCTCGAGCCAAATCGGTATTTTACTTTATTTCTTACAGAAGTTAAAAATTATAGCCTTTTATAGTTTGTTGTAATTTTTAACTGGAAACCAGAAACCACACTAACCGTACCGCAAACAATTCGTACTAATAAATAGGGCTTCTTGTTGTTGCAGTTTGTGTTTTGTTCAACTTAACTAGGTTGAATCTTGAATCGGCTAAGAATCTCCATATTTAGGATTTATATATAGTTTACCTGAATTTTGCATAAAACAATTTAGAAAAAGCCCCAAAACGGAAGTGAATTGGTTACTTTTACATTTTAGCTCAAAAAGACCAAGGATCGAAAGGCTAGCTCCGTTAAAGTTCATATACCTCGAATCATAATTAAGTTTTGGCACTTTGAAATATAAAAGTTTTTATGGAATATTTGGCTAATATTTAACTATATGCCTAGAGAGATGCATGGTGAGATGGTAATTTAGCTAAGGTCAACGTTGATTTGACATGACTTGTCCCTGCAAAAGTCTACTCTGATTCGACCCAAGGTCGAAGGTCACCTTTGACAACCGTTGTGTACTTATAAGGTCAGTAAAGAGCCTTTATCAGGTTTATCTGACCTTTCAAGATCGTAATAGAAGTAGCTGCCAAGTGAATAATTTGACGGGATTGAGGGTTTAGAGACGTTTTTTGAAAACAGCTCGTTCAGATTCAGATTTCAGACTAAAAATCTTCCAGATAGTTTTAGCTTCGCAATTCGCAATTCGCAATTCTTCCAATCCTACCTCAACCGAACCTCTCAATTTATAACGTGTAGTTGTTTAGGTCGCTTATCATTCCATCGCATGCATGGCTTCTACTAAGCATTTGTTGAGATTAAGTAAGCGAAATGGTTTCTGTCTTGATTCCATATCCCATACATTCAAGAAGTGTCCTTTTTGCAATAATAAATGTGCATGCAAATGGAATTCGCACTTGCAATTCCCGTTGGCATTTTTTTGATACCCGGTTAGTATCTCGGGCCGGGTAGCAATATATAGAAGAGAGATACTACTTACAATTACAATTCATCTCCCCGAAAAAACCTTGACTTCATGCATGACAATACGATAGAACGCTTTTTGTCTACAGATATCGCAAAATTAACAGTAAAATATACAGAAAGTTAGGCATATTTTAAGGATTCCCAATGCTAATGCATTTCCCTATGTCTTCCCAATACTCTCCCGTTAGTCGCCCATACCCGGGTATACCATACCCCGAAAAAATCCGAATTCGGATGAGAACACCGATACGATGAGTCTTTCCAACCTTCACCTAAAACTTGTCCAATATTCGCAGTGCCGTGCGAATTCCGATTCGCAAATCGTGTAGTACGTTTAACACTCATAACCCAAAATCCTAATACCCTGATTCCCGAAGTTACCCGGGTGTCTACCCCCCTAAAAATCCATCTGACGTTCGCCTAGTTTTTCCCCAAAGGTCGACCTTCAGCGGATCGTCGTAGGAAAAAGATAGCGATATACTATAATATATTCACCCAGCCAAAACCTACCACTTCTCTACTTAAAAAGTAACGATAATCGTCTCTCTTTCTCACTCAGTTTAATTTTATATTCAATTCCAGCTTATCGCATCCACTAGAACGCTAGAAAGCTTGCATTTTTTATTTATTTTACGACTTTTTCCCCAAAAAAACCTGTTTCGAAAGGTCTAAAGGACCATTTCGTAGCGACCATAATTTTTCGTACTTTCTTCCGATCTACCCCAACCGTTCCTAACACTAATTTACCTATTCTATCCATCTTTAACTTTCGAAACTTTCATAAAGAAGGGAGGAATTGCTCTCCGGGCTTATCCAGACTAACCTTATCTTCTGAAAGCTTATCGGGGAAATTCATAGCCGATTCATCGCTAAAAAGCTCAAGCTGCAACAACTGCTGTAGCCGCCTTAGTTTAAAAAGAGTAGTAGAAGAGGGCAGGCGCAGGATCAAGGTAGACGCTACTAAAAAGGGAAGCGATTTTTACCCAGTCTGCAGCTCCTGTATTTCTAAAAGGGTCAAAGGTCAAAGTCAAGGTCAGTATTTGTTCCAAAGAGGGGAGCGTGACCTGATCAGGAATTGTGTCTTTCAACTTCGATTTCAAAAACGAGACTATTTTACAACTTCGGGACAATCTTTGTACGCTTCGGACGCTTTGAAAGATAAAAACTCGACTAAAATGGTTTGGTTCTCATCATCCGCTGACGATTTGGCGAATGCGGCTGCGACGGTATTTTTGAAACACTTAAAAAAACTTGATTTTGAAAGAAAATAGGCTAGAAACGGCTTAAAAATTACGAAACATGGGTTTTTTTTTAAATTATGAAAGCTTTTAACTCGAACTACTAAACTACCCTAAATCCTCTCCCATATTCCGTCCTCGTTAATTCTGCCGCACGCAAACAGAGCTTCCATGTTAAATATTCTTTTAATCAAAGATTGCATCTTTTTAATATATAAGCCGCGGCATATGGGCGAGGGCGAGGATTTAGGGCAACCCACTATGGAAACTTTTGAGAGATTTTATTTTTGTAAAACTGATCCTAAAATACTAAATGAGGCTAATTTTGTATGTTTTTTTCAGAACGGAATGGAAGGTCAAAACTGTCAAATGGAGGCCGCCTCGGCGACAACCCACTTGGACCACATTTGTGCTCTGGACATCGACTCAAAAGCCCCAAGACACCGATTGTCCGGAATAATCTGTACGATTGGACCGGTGTCCAGGTCACCGGAAATGCTGGAGACTATGATGGACACCGGGATGAACATCGCTCGGATGAACTTCTCCCACGGATCTCATGAATACCACGGAGGTACTATTGAAAATGTTAGGATCGCTGCGGCAAACTACTCCAAGAAGGTCGGGGTCAACTATCCCGTCGCGATTGCTTTGGATACGAAGGGACCTGAAATCCGAACGGGGCTTTTGGAAGGGGTACCTTTCTAAGGATTTATTACCGTCGTTTTAGTGGATTGTTGGTGAATTTTTATTTAATTTTGTAAAGGGGGCCTCAGCGGAAGTAGAGATGGTGAAGGGAGGTGAGGTCAAGGTGACCACGGACAATGCATTCATCGAGAAGGGAAGTGCGACGGTTATCCATGTAGACTACCCTAATATTGTAAAAGTTGTCAAGCCTGGAAACCGAGTGTTCGTAGATGATGGACTTATTTCGCTGGTTGTTAAACAGATTGGTAATCAGCATTCGGAGATTTACCCTTTTTAGAAATGTACAGAATGCCGGATAAATGGAATTTTTAAAACGTGCATTATCAATTTTAGGTGCGGATTTCCTAATCTGTGAAATTGAAAACGGTGGAAAGTTGGGAAGCCGTAAGGGCGTGAATCTACCCGGTGTCCCTGTAGATTTGCCTGCTGTATCTGAAAAAGACAAGTCTGACCTGTTGTTTGGGGTTGAACAGGGTGTAGACATGGTATTTGCTTCCTTCATTCGAAATGCTAAAGGTGTCCATGATATTCGTCAGATTTTAGGTGAGAAAAGGTCACATTCACCTGTTATATTTGTAGATGACTGTGTGTAAGGAATTATTTATTAATTGTAGGGGACAAGGGAAAGAATATCTTGATCATTTCTAAAATCGAGAATCATCAAGGAGTCAAGAATCTTGATGAGATTATCGAAGCCTCTGATGGAATCATGGTGGCTCGAGGAGATCTTGGAATTGAAATTCCTCCTGAGAAAGTGTTCCTTGCCCAAAAGGCTATGATTGCAAAGTGCAACAAAGTAAGGACAATTATCATCTTCCTGTTCCTACGATAACCTCTTTTTTAAGTCAAAATATCCAGGATATGTGCAAGGGTTTATGATGTCTGTTTGCATTCCAAAATTTTAAGCAGTTGTGTTTTCTTAAATGTAATTTTAGGCAGGAAAGCCAGTAATTTGTGCTACTCAAATGTTGGAATCGATGATCACAAAGCCGAGGCCGACCCGAGCAGAAGGATCTGACGTTGCCAATGCCATTTTGGATGGTGCAGATTGTGTCATGTTGTCCGGAGAGACTGCCAAGGGAGAGTATCCCATTGAATGTGTTAAAACTATGGCGAATATTTGCAAAGAGGCTGAGGCTGCTTTGTGGCATAAGCAATTGTTCAGTGACCTCGTCTGCAAGGTATTTAAAATTGAAATATGGTCTTAAATATTGGGAAATTAGGTATGCTTAATTAACAACTAATTTTTTCGGATCTAGGTAGTAGAGCCATTAGACACTGCCCACACAATCGCGATCGCTGGAGTAGAAGCGTCTCACAAGTGCAGAGCGGCTGCTTTTGTCGTAATAACCACAACGGGTCGTTCTGCCCACTTGGTTTCTAAATACCGACCCCGCTGCCCCATTATTGCTGTGACTCGACATGCTCAAGTAGCTCGACAATGTCATCTCTACCGTGGAATCTTGCCAATCCATTATACAGGTAATTTACGCTAAGTGCTCAATCTTACATTTTTACATGACTCTTTATGAATATGCTTTCTATCATAACCAGGGGAAGACGTGAAGTCCGACTGGATGGAAGACGTAGATGCCCGGGTGCAGTTCGGAGTGGACCACGCCAAATCTCGTGGAATGGTCAAGTCTGGGGATGCGATTATAATCGTAACAGGGTGGCAAAAGGGATCCGGCTACACTAACACTATGCGTATTGTTTATGTGAATGGAAAGTAAAGCCAATGGTGTTCAACATCGTTGCCCGGTTAGGAGAACCAATTAGTTTATTTAATCGAAAATAGTACAAATATGTAGTTAACAAGTTAACGAAATCATATTGCTACCACCACTTAGGTAATTATACAGAATAAAAAAAATTTAAAATCCTAATAAACATCCACCATTGCATTCCAACCCTTGGGTTGTTAATAAATTTATTTTAAGAGATCAAGTTTGTGGTATAAATATAAATAAATACATGTGACCGTTTTAAACGGCTATCTAATCAGTTCAGAAGTATTCTGGAAACAGCATTGTAAAAAATAAGCATTCAATATAACAATCTTCAATGTTCTTTTTTTAAATTTCATGAATTTCGTAGTTATAAAATGGTACATACGGTTTTCAGGTAAAGTTAACCACACGTTATTAACCTAATAAGTCTCAGTTCCATGAACTTTCTTTAAAGATTTTATTATATTGTGATAATTTATTTATCATGCCGATAACCTTCTAGGTACATTATTAGACAAGTCTTTCAAACGGGCCATAAAACTTTATGTTATACTATACTACATACTAAATCCCTACTACTGCGTCATATTCTACAATCTAAAACTACAATAGTGCGCTTCTTTCAGGCTAATTAATTCCATTTTGGGATATTCAATAACAAAATTACGTCATACATTTAGATCGATCATGTTAAAATCTACTTCGGGAAAAACAATTACTCCCCGTTTATACATTTTACTTAGGTTTATTCTTACAAACGTAAGTCGGGTTGTAGGATAGATGAATTTTGTTCTCCTGAGGACTTATGAAGAGTTGGGTGTACGTAGACGTAGAAGCTGTTGCTAGCGGATCTCTGTCGTAAGGCATCTGGTACTCAGGGTCGAGAATGTCGAAGTTATTGGGGTCTGGGGAAGTAGGGGGTACCTGGATGTTCCCCTGGTTGTCCAGATACGCTTGAACGTCAGCCAGAGTCTCCGGTACAACTACTTCCATTTTCTGGTTGAATTTATTGTTTAGAGCTGGAACGCAAGCTTCCAAGATGTTCTTCACGTTCGTCAACTCTCGACTGAGCCCATCGGCCATCATGTTTTTCGACCGCTCTTTATCATAAAGCAATCGATACTGCTCCGCTTCATTTGTTTTCTCGGTCAGATTTTTTTGAAGGTTGGCTTCCGAGGTCTCGAGCGCTTGGATCCGATTTTCCATTTCCTCACGCTCCTTCTTCTTCTTCTCTCGGTTCATCTTGGCTGCCTTTGCATTCTTGACGCTGGGGTCATGCTTCTCGTCTAGCTCGTACTTTCGAGGCTTCCGAGGGGTATTTTTCTTCGAAGAGGGTCCGGGGGTATCGCATTCATAAGCGTCGCTAAAAGTTCGCTTTTTAGGCACGCGTTTCTGACCGTTGTTAATACCGAGGGCGGTGACGTCGGGTTTTATGTCCATATCTTGCTCTGACTCAATTGACTGGGCTGGAGACGCAGCAATTATACGCTCTTCAAGAGTAGCCTTTCTGGAATGACTTTGGCGAGTATTTGGTCTTGGAGCTGCTGGAGCTATCATAGATAAATCCACTGTAGAAGTAGGATTCTCCAGGTTATTGTTGTTGGTTATAGTCATAATTGCTGGAATTTGCGTCATGCTCATTGCGTTGACAGTGTGAGCTTGATTGTAAATATTTTCTCCTGTCCATGTCTGTGTAAGAGTGGGCAAGCACTTCCCATCTCTCTCCAGGATGTTAGCCTGATTCTTGTAAGCCATTATATCGTCACCAAGAACTTCCTCGATGTCGTCAGAATCAAAATTTGGAAAGGATTCGAAGCTCACCTCATTGTCGTTACTACCGGATCCTTGAACCAATTCGGCGATTTCTGTTTCGTCGACATAAAATTGGGGCGAGTCCTCGTACGATAAATCCATTACCCCTCCGCTCAACCAGTCGTTGTTGGCCCCGTCCATGGAAATATCGTCAGCTAAGGAGTCGGGGCTCAGTAAAGTTGACGTCACGTCAGGGGATGAGATCTTGACCTTGTTCACAACTGCAGGCCAAAGATCCCCGAGTGCGCTGCTACTACTTGAACTTGACGACTCTTCCAACAGTTTATCCCAAGTTTCCGTGAACTGTTTCTCCTGATAACTGTAGTCAGCAGCGGTTCGGAGTACTTCCCCTTCCCAACTACTTCTGTACGGTGGAGAGGAAGACGGCCGGAACAAAAAAGGATTCGAAATTAATATGTTGTTCATATTGATAATTTTTACCCTTTTTCGTATCGTTTCGTAGAAACCCACCTGATTTTTTTTTACTGGTTTATCCGACTAGAGATCGTAAATTGTGATTAAATGTTAACAGGGAATGTGCGGCTTCTTATCGTCACCTGGATTGGATAAATTAATAAAAACAAGATTGGTGAGTAATTTATATTATTAATTTTATAAAAGACAGAATTCCTATTAAAAATCCTAACTTTTGTGATTTCTATCAAACGAAGCAACTCGGAGTCGGAATCAGAAACTGACACTTTTTAAACGCTAAAATAATACTTTGTTAAAAAAACACATCATTAATACCGACTTTCCATGATAATTTACAATTACAGGTTGATTTTTAAGATAATTGTGCCCCCCCCCCCCTAATTACTATTAATAATTCCCATTTAATTGCATGTTAAATTTTACCCTTGAACTGTAAAAATCAATAGTAGCCCGGCCACTATTTGGGCATATTCGCTATTTAATTAACTCAACTACTTTGATGCTCAATCAATTCCTTAATTTAATTACCCGTAAAATTACAATCCCCAACCCCGAATCCCTTTTATAAATCATAAAATACGAATAAAAGTAAAACCCCAAAAATCCTTTAATTATTTGGCATTTTGGCAATAAAAAGGATTGATTACATCAGCATTTTTTATAAGTGACGGTGGTGGATGGAGGAGACGTTGCTACTGTTCGTCTTAATTAATTATTAAATTATTCTAAAAATTAACCACAAAAGTTCCCCAAAATTACGAAAGTTACTTACTTGTTGTGATATTTCTGAAAAAGGTAGATCCTGTCTGTCCGTTGAGTTTTGTTTTTGAAAAGTTCCAACTTTAGTGAGATTGTGATGTACACTTTCACCAAAAGATTGGACTGACTTGTACGAAGTCTAACGAAGTTCTGGCATGAGATCGAGGCCGACAGGGAACTATCCTGTACTAAAGTTGCCAAATTTACATACATTCAGTTATACCTTTGGGACATTCACAAACCACGCTAGTTGGATAAACAAACATACCGTATTTCCGGAAATTACTACACAGGGGGTGTTATTTTTCAAAGGAAAACTTGGAAAAAACCTTTAACATTGGCAAGATAGAGCAAATTTAAATTTTAACATGGAAAGGTAGGGGAAGTTATTCTGGGAGGGGCAGAGAGAGGGAGTAATTTCTAGAAATATGGAATATACGTAAATCAATCGTAAAATAATCGTAATTCCTAACGGTAGACGCCTGTGTAAATTAAACCTAAAGACCTAAGCCGTGGCCTATTATCAAGGAATTACGGTAGACTGTCAATAAATAAACGCTTATTTAAAAATACATGTAGAGCAACAAGCATAAATTTGCTATTTGCTAGAAACTCCTGAGAAATTACTGGATTTTCATATCCTTCCGTTTTTTGGAAATACGACAAACTTTGAAAATGTCGAATGCTTGAAAATCGATTGATATTTTTTAATCTTTTATTGGGAATTACCTGCAAAATGATTAGCCAAAAATCAATTAGCAGGTGAAATATAGAAAGCGTCATTAACTCTACGTTGTTTCCCTAAGTTTAAAATGTTTTACGGAAATTAAAAGCCAATTTTAAATTCAAAATAGCCAGGCCCTCATGCATTTTAGCGTGGAACATAATGCCCGAACTAAAAACCAAAATGTGATATCAAATTAAACCCATTTGAGAAAATAGAAAGTTTTAGATAAATCATCCACATCCGATATGGACGCACCCCAAGGAGCCGTACGAACAATTCGAACCCGACAACTCTGGCAACATCCAATAACCAAGTAGGAACTTGGTTTCCCTCATACGTTTTGACTCGAAAAATATTGAAAGAACCGCCTTTTTTTCACTCTTTGTGTAATGTGAATTCATCAACATTCTTCACTTCATGAATGGAACCTCTGTCCCTGTTCATTCCTGACATAAGTACTACACATCCATGATCCATCAATTCCAAATTTACCTGGCATTTCTGAAATAGTTGGACTGACTTTTTATAAACTTTTACACCGTTTTCGATGCTTTTGGATGATTTTTATGAAATGTATCTTCCACTCTAAAGTGTTTGTAGTGGAGCTTATTTATGGACCGGAATGGTAAAAATAGTTATTTTGAGCGATGAAACATCGCTTCTTCTCGGTATTAGAGAGAGTATAATTCGTAGGTAGACAAAGCAATTTAGCTTCCTCAAAAAGCGGTGGTGGTTTTTCATCATGTGGGGATTACGTTAAGGTCATAACGCTTTCACTTTGGGGGTTTTTGTACTTTACATAAACTCACAGGCATTGCATTTGCATGAAGAAGGATTGTATGAAAATATGAAGCTTTTATTACAATTCGTCATATTGTAGACTTTTTATGAAATTAAATGGCTTATCGGCTGAAGATAAGCTCGCAGTTTTGTAGGTTAGGTTGTAGATAAGGGAGGGGGTGCGTATGCTTGCGTAGCTATGAGTTTTTGTTCATGAAAATACACATTTAGTTAAGTTCATGAACATTTTTTTCATCTTTCTTTGTCAACTACTTTTACTTTTTCCAAGACAGAGACACGACATTTATCATTTACTAAAACTAAAACTGTAGTGTACCTTAAAATTATCCGTTAAAATTAGACACGTTTTTAAACTTATGCAGAAGTGATAGAAAATATTTCAAAGAATTAGAAGCTGTATTGTGCAAGTTTGTTTTCAATTTTTTGTAGTTAGATTTTTGTGTTTGGAAGAAATTAAAGTTAGAGACAAACACCGGTTGAAGAGGAATTTTACATGAATAGTTGTACAATTTTACGAATGAATAGGCTAACATTTGGTTTAGGTTTGGGTTTAAAATACAAACGCATGAGGAGACAATTTATTACCACTACTTTTTCTTAGTTTTCGATTGTCATTTGGTTCGATTAATTTCTCTATTTTTATAATTTAGTTGGGTTTATAATCAAATAATTTTACTTTTAAAGTTCTGCTGCACATAAATAGATACCCGTTTAATCTCCCAGTCCCAGTCTATGCACTGATAGACTCCAATTATTTTTAAATGCTTTTCTGTGATTATAAAATCTCAAAGACTTTAGAAAGATAGAAATATATTCATCCTCCAGATTCCCATGCTGCGTCAATCTCCTATTCAGCTTTTTTTACAAGCTGTATCTTCTCTGTGAGGATGTAACTTCTTACGTTAAATTAAGTTTAAACTTATTCCATTAAGTTAAGACAGTAAAAGTAACTTCGACCTTGGTTGTGTTGTGTGGCGCATCCTATAATTAAAGTTTAATAAAATAAAATATAAAGAATTTTGAGCTAGCAGACGAGCGACATATTCCAGAACTATTTTTCTACAAGGTCTAATTAAACTAAAAGTACAAACAATAATATCCACTTCAATGCTACACATTCATATATTGCTGTCATTTCCTTATAGTTTTCGAACGATAGATAATATATAATATATATGCAACTATAAAAGTAATTAATTAAAAATATTTCAAAAATAATTTGCGAATATTAAAATCACTTTGATTATTAAGTCGAAGAGTACGTTACGTCGGTTCTTTAGAAGAGAATCAGAAGGAAAACTAAAACCATTGATGAATCAATAACAATTAATACTTAATCTTAGCGTACTACTTATTTATTTCCTACCTACGAACTCCCTAGTAGTAGTACAGAAAAATCTCTCTTAATATTATGCACGAGCTTGTCATTATAGTCTAGTATTTATCGACGGTCATCCTAACTATTCTTTGCTATTAATTAATATATTGTTTGAATAATTTAGAAGCTTGTACTTTACAACTCTCACACTGACGGTTTTCTGCGTAGGTGCGCTACACCGCTGACGGATGAGTTTTGCAAGAAACTAGAGTCCGATAATTTTAGATTCATTTAGCAAATGAGGATTTAGGACATTTAATATCCGGAGCATTTCTATTGATCCGGGGGTAGGTAGGAGAAGAGCTTGAATTTGTCCCGAATATGAGGTCGGACGTCTTCATTCTGGAAGAAATTATTATTTTAAGAAATTGTGGAAGTGGTATAGAAAAAATTATAAAAATGAGCCAACAGGAAGCAGGATTGATTACTTACCAGTCTCACCAAATTTTCTAGGAATGGAACTAATTTCATGAGCTCTTGATCGTTATCATCGAGAAACCAGCTTTCGATTGGAATACCGTTTTCCAGCTAAAAACACAGAAATGATTAATCATGAAGCTTTAGTAGTTGGATTTAATATATTTTCTAAGCGAGTGAGAATGATAAATACCTGGTATCCAAACGCTTGGGGCGAATTATCAACTATGATGACTCGAGAAAGGTCCCGACCCAATATTGTCAGGTCTTTAATATACTTCCCATTGACGCAGAGACAATGTTCTCTGAAAAGTCGGTACCTAATTCACATACAAAAGAATTATAGCTTTTTTCCCCCAAAAATACCTTAAACCCAACGCTCAGTTTGATTTCTCACTTGATCCACTTTCGTGCGGGATCCAACAGGTCGAGAATTTTATTGGCGTAGACTTTTTTGGAAGCTGTAAATAAAATGACTTCAAACATGGTGGAAACCCGTTCCAAAAATTCTCTAAAGTAAGGCCTTGTCCTTCCGTACACCTTTAGAAGAACAGAACACTCAGTTAATTTAAATACCTTTAATCTCCGGGAAGATTCTATTAATTTAAGAAAGCACTCACTTGGTAAGTACATTCCTGGCAGAAGACAGGGAATGAAAAAGAAGCATCTGCCATTTCCTGAAGAGAACAGTGCACCAACGTTTCATCCAAATCCAAAACTAAACTCATTTTAGGGGAACTTCGAGTTTTCAAAGGAAGCACTGCAGTTCTCGCCAACATCTCTGAAGTTAATGGGGGCAAGTGCTTAATAAAGTAGTACGGGTTGAAGTCCCAATAATCGTCATAATACACTTCGCCCGTTCCAGCTACAAAAATATAGAACAAAATCATACTTAAATTGACCAGGTTTAATGCGATTGTCAAGGGAGCAAAGTAATTCAAACTGCTTAGGATTTAAATAGGTGAAAGTTTCAAAGTATAGACAACTTACAAGAAACATAAGCATTACTATATCCCGCACAGGATGAAACAACGGTAGACGAGCCACCCCCACCGCTGTTGTTATTACTACAAGAAGTAATAAGGGAATTGTCCACATAGGATTGTTGAGAATTAATAGTTAAATGATGCTGTTGTAATGTTTGCTGCTGGGAGGTTGAAGGCACACTAAAATCGTTAGTTGAACACTTATTCGCTGATTGTTCACATTCCATGCACCTTCCTTCACGGCACCTACAACTTTTCCCGGTAGTTGCTACTCCATCCTCTGTCGAAGACATCATTGAAGCAGATTCGAAAGTGGACGTAAGGACGGCGACAGAAGAGGAGGAACCAGAGCATTCCATCGTATCCAACTCCTTGTTGTTACGAACCCCATTCTCACCAACTTGCCAACTGGTTGCGAATTTGCAAACTTGGACGACGCTGCTGCTGCTGCCACTTTCACAAGGCATATACTGATTGTACTCTGAGGGAGGGTTGCCTTCACTGCTGCCATTATTGCTACTGTTTTTAAAATACGATGCGGAATAGCCAGTCCCATGACCGCTCCCAGCACTACCGGTACTAGCACCTTGGTCGCTACTTGAAGGAGCTGGGGCATTATTAGTGGAACTACCACTACTGAAAAACGATGGGCCTACTTCTTCAGCATTCGACTCTCCCGACCAGCAGGTGCTCGAGTAGTTTATCGACGAGGAAGTAAACATTTCTGAGATTTCCGAACTCATAAACGAGGACTGTGTCCCCTGGTTCTGTGGGGAGGAGGAGGATGAAGAACTGGATGAAGACGAACGTGAGGAAGCGGGTGTGGTCGTGGTTGAATCCCCATTCGAATTGTCTCGTTGATAAGTACTGTCTAAGGTGACGGCTCCGTTGGGACAATACTCGTCGGAGAACATGTTAAAGTCTGCGTCGTCGTATCCAAACTGACACGAGGTCAAGTTTGGGGGAAATGTAGTCCCCGAGCCGCCTCCAGTTCCAACTGAGACTGGAAGTTGGGTCAGAACTGGTCCAGCATCTGAAGACATTTTGCAACAACTTTGGTATTGTTGAGGGGGGCCTTGGGCGTATATTAATGGGGGAGGTTCTTGATTGAGATAACTGTTGTGGTTGTAGGTATGGTCCTTGTTTATTAAGACATTCTCGCACTCACTGGTGGTGCCAGTGGCCTCAGCGCCACTGCTATTACTACTTTCAATAAGGTTTACAGGGATAGCTACTGTATCTTTTGGAGACTGAGGGGTGGAGCGCCTTGCCTTTTGTGCTTTATGTAAACTTTTTCCCAAAGGTTTTTTCACCTTTTTAGCACTCTTTCTGGCTGCAGCAACCTTTAAATCCTTCTTCACCCTGTGCCTCTGAACATTGATGTTGACGTTCTTGCTTGAACTTGAACTCTTTGTTGGATTATTACAATCTTGAGCTTCTGGCGTATCTGGAGTACAAAGTCCATTTTTACAATCTCCAAACTCGAGCTCAGACGAGGAAGGGGCTTGTGAAGTTAATTTCAACTGGGCGATCTGTACCCCGTTAACTAATGACTTTGGAAAGGTTGGCTGAGCAGATTTCGGCTCACTGCTATTCCTTAAATTAGTGGCGACAGGGGTATTATTGATTTCTTTCGGTGTGAGGGGCACATATGACTTTGTTATCTTTGGCCTTGGAACTCCTACTGCGGTTTTACTTAGAGTAAATTCCTCTAAAATAATCCCCCCGGCTGTCAAGTTGAGATTCTGAGAACGAAGAATCCTTTTCGAACTTCCTTCAGCCCGACCTTTTCTCACCAATACGGACTGCAGTTCCTGATGAATAAAGTCTTGCGGGGGTGTAACCCTTCCACCGGAGAGACTTCGGGTCAAGACTCTTCTATAGTTACCCGGAGAGAGTGAGGGGACGGGAGGAAACTTATTCAGTGTTTTTATCCCAGAATAAGATGGATTTAACGGCTTAAGAGACTCTTTCTGCTCCCTGAAGGGGTGCGGCCGACCGCTCAGCCCCTTACTTTTACTCCGATGTTGATACTGGTTCTGCTGGACCTTAAGGCTTCCTCCCGACCTTAGCGATAAAGGGGGTGGGGATGACTTTTTAGATATTACTACTACTGGATGATTGGTTGTTGCTCGTGTAGAGACTCTAACTGACGAAGAATTTCGTAGTTTCATCAATCCTGGCTTCCCTTGGACATTCGCTTCCGACTCAATCTTAAATATTTATCAGGTAGGAGAGCCAATAGTAGTGGCAGTTAGCTGTAGCGTTAGCTGCTGTTAACCGAGATGTCCAACGTCGTTGAGGACAAGAATATATCTGTAAACAAAAAGTATGTCTACTTTAGTTAGTGTCAACAACCAAACATGAATTGGCTCATTCAAAATGAAATCGCTGAGAGGAACAATGGACAATTGGCTTTCATCAGCACAACAAACATATTTTCCTTAAGGAACATTTCGCCTAGCCTATTTTCCTCAATCTGACGTAAGAAAGAAGTAGCATTTACGCATGCTTCTTTAGGTGATAAGATAACTGAAGTTACAAAAACAAGAAAGATAACTGGAATAAAACACGCTGACTGATTTATGATAAGAGGCTTGAAGGAAAACATCATGCCATCCTTTCGCTAAAACTACAACACGAATAACACAAGACAGAAGAGTTTAAGGAGCAGTACTAACTCAAATACTAATATTTAATTTACAAGATCAAGATTGACCCGAGCTCACCCTTCGTAATCATTAGGAAGATGAGCTTAGATTTTGCTGATTCTTTCAACACTTTTGGTTTCGGACGATTTAATTTGTAGCCTGACCTTTTTTCCCCTGTCTTGTTTGTAAGAAGCCCAAAAAATTGAGATGCCCTAAAGAGTTATTGTTTGTTTGGGATGTTTTAATCAAGATTCTGTCCTCGTTAAAAATTAAAAGTTTTCAAGCCACCAACAATCAGTTTAAGTTTCTTGCAAGTATATCAGATCATTAGGCATGATTTTTAGACATTCAATCAATCAATCTGACTCTTTACCAAATAAATTGAGTAACTTATGGATAAAAAACACACACCTAATTCGTCAGTGGTCATGTTACGCTACGCAGCAGGGCTGGTGGTTTAGGTTTATACATTGTAAAAGAATGAATTAAAGCTTATCTTGAAAATGAAAATTGAGGATAAAGAATTGAGTTAGCTTGGCTTATCCATGTAGACGAAACACACCCCCAAACTCTTATGGCTAGGCATTATGCCGCTTTGCTTTGGGATTGGCGGAGATGACGCAATTTATGTCTTACAAGCTTAAAACGCTAAATACATTCTTAGACATGATTTGATTCATTAATTAGTATCATTAGTTAAGTGACAGAAACAAATATTGACAAGACGCCGAGTTGCAGTGGACCAAACCACCGGAAACCAGATACCAGGGCGAACTGTTAGATCTAAATGACCGCTAGGTCTATGATATGACGGCCGGGCAGACGATATTATGTTTTTCCTATTCCTAAAGTTGCTGTAGTGAGCTATAGGATGATAGATTAGATTAGAAAACGGCTAGGTTAGTATACAAAAATGGTATTAAATCGCTATTGCTATAGATTACGAATTCCAGTGATCCATGAAGAAGGTCTTAAAGTTATTACGACAGATTGGCTCCAGTTAGGTTATGAATGTATTGAGAAATTATTGGGGGAGCTTAGCCCTTATCGTCATTCTTCTTGATATAGGTCAATTCAAACGAGACTATAATTCCATGAGTTTTCCTCTAATAACTAAACAGAAGATAACCTGTAACTATAAACCACACAAAAAGGGTAGAATTGCTGGTAAATGTTATAGTAAATGGGTAAATAAGTGTGTCTAATCAATCAATTGAAGTATAATTAAAACGTGCTACGTCCATCGAACTGCGTACATAATGCGTAGCTTGTCAATATTTTGCCAAAGAAGAATCTTGCCAAATACTTTGCTTGCGACCTCGTTTAGCTTTCTTCTTTCACTTCTAAAGGTAATTATTCTTTAGAGTCATGTATTCAATTTAGATAGTAAGCAAAACCAGCAACAACATTAAAGATGTAACTGAAGATAAGCCCATATTCAATTTATGACCTTACCGACACCCTCTTATCGGTCCAACCTCTACAAAAACCCAAACCGACCTTAGAAATCTATAAAACCTTGCATGCAATCCCCCCAATCCCTAACGCTAAGATACGCTCCTGCAGCAATAGCAATAGTTCATTCATGTCCACATTTCTGATCTTCAAAATCTCCCTAGACGTTCCCCAACACCCCCAACAACTACTCAGGAACTCGGGAATAACTTTCCGAACAAAAGTTTCAAAATCTTTAACATTTCTTCAGAAAAATATATCTTAAGAGAATGAGCGGGATGGCTGTTTATTAAGGCGGGCGCCTGTCAAAACGGTCCTAACTTCCCGATAAGCCCTTACCCAACCTTCCCGTCTTAAAACCACCAATCCTGTTAAATACTTTGTACAAAAATGTATAAAACTGCCCGATTAAAATGACGAGTAAGGACTAATTAAGGTCAACTTACAGTTCAATTAATTAATCCACATGCATCTCCGGGGTTTCTTGACACTCCAAAATATTCCAAATTATCCTTCTTTTCCAGTGTTTTTCTCCTTTCTTTGAAGTATTTTCTCCAATTAAACCTTCTAATTTGTGGAAACAAAAACAATTAAAATCAGAATTATAATCTTAAAAAAATAAACAACCTTCCGAAGAAAGAAAAATGTAAACAAAAACTAACCGAAATAATGTTTGGCGATTTGCGAGTAAAATAATAAACGAAATGCGATGGCTTTGGCTTCAAAATTAAAGATGACTTTGTCTCAAAAATACTTTGGGTAGTTGGGGTTTCCTTTTTTGAAACTTTTTGAACTGTTTTTGGAACACTTGTCGAGCGAGGGATTGGCAAAGTTCCAATTCGGATTCCAAAAGTAGTCTTTACTTGCTCGTGTTTTGTATAGGAATTGGGTGCTATCAGCAGTGTTAAAAAAGGTATAATGGACTAATATGCAGAAACTAGGCTCTTTCTTCTGAGTATGGCTGGTCGAAACTCCGCACTCGTTACATATGTGAAGGATACAATACATGGGCGGATGTCCCTTTTTCCCCTTTGGGGGTATTTTTACGGGGGGAATTCTTGTGACGTGTGAGAGTCGAGTAGATAAAAAACATAACTACATTTTGTAGGGAATTTCCATTTCTTTAATACGTATCAATGGTTGTGCGTCGCACTCATAAAGTTTCACTGCGTCGCACTCAGAGTTTCACTGCGTTGTACTAAAGCTCGAATCTACCCTAGCTAAGTCGCACTCACACTCACACACAGTTACAACTCTAGACGAAGTATTTCCAAAACGAGTAGTATCAGTATGAGTATTGAGTAAAAAGTAAAAAGTAAGCATATTAAATAAAATTAAAAATAAGAGCAGAGTTGAATGCTTTGGCATCAATTTTGTTTTGGGTGGGTGGAGTATATCAATAAAGAGGCAACGCGACGCAATAAGTAGAATATACTTTTACATAATTTACGTAAGATATTGTACACAACGTGCAGTGCAGTGTGGGTAATTGTTATGCAATGCTTTTGATTTCAAAATGCAACGCTGATTTTTTAAAATAATGACAAGTTAGTTCATTTCAACAAAAGTATTTTAGTTAAAAAATGTAGGGAAAATACGGCAACAGGCAACATGTAGCTTATCTTACATTCATTCTGTTTGCATATAAAATAACGGAAATAAACCAAAGCCTTAAAACTTACAATTACATGTTATTTGAACCTAGTTTTGAACAAAACCTTTGTTCCAACCAAACAAAACCGTGAACCTAGTTTTTTGTATCCATTTCTAAATCGGATTTCTAAATTAATTGTCGTAATGAAAGGGTGCTTTATTACTAGCAGTACTCCCCTGCCATTTCCGAATGTAGGTAAGGGGTTAAAAAAGATAGGGGATCTGTAGAATTATCTTAGCCATTTCCACAATAGCTCACAGCTAAACTCCACTTTCTGGTAGGTTATTCCGTCCAAGTTGACAAGAAGGGAGATCGTCGTATTGGACATTTTTTGTATAAGATTTTTTTATTTATTTTTCGTCTTGGAAAGGACCGTCCAAAAAACACGTTGGATTGGAATTGACATGACCTTCAATTTTGGAATAAAGTATTTTTCATGAGTTTGAAATTTTATACAAATACAAATACAGACCCCTCAAAAATGATTCTTGCTCCCATGTGCTGTATTTAGTGAATACTTTATGAATTATCCTTTTTTTTTTACTATATACACAAAATAATCAATGCAAATTTTTACGCCTTAAAGGCATTCTGGCCAATATGTTGCATTCATTTCATTCACTGTTTTAGTTGGTGGTGGTGGTGGTAGCTGTTAAGCTGTTGTTTTACGACACGATACACGAAGATAAGAAGGGAACGATTAGACAAACGCATCGAACCACGTCGCTATATAGCGAGCGATAAACAGTTAGACTGAGTTAAAATATTTAGCAAATTAAATGCTGAGCTGACAACCGTGCAATAAAATGCACTACTTTTGCATGTCATCTAGCTTAAACGATTGAGATAAGCAGTCAAAAAGGTCGACGCGACGTTGATATCACCGTTTGATTTTATCCTTTTTCATGAAGCTGCTTCTAATAATTTATGTGCTTTTTGCCATGGCCTCTTACTTTTGAAGCATAGCTAGGTTTATTCCAAAATACTTATGCGGATAAGATAACTATCACTGTGACTTTTGACTTAAATCTTCTCTCGACCCTATGCGATTTGGATTCTACGTCTTATCTGCTCATTCAATAAAGCTCGATCAAAATAATTTTTTCGGGACATAAATAGTAATATGCCTTGTTAGTTTTTATTACGGACTGGCTCGTTCTAGTTCTACTTGAATCGATATAATGTATCCGTAATTTTAAATCAGCATTACAATTTATAATTTCATTAATTAATTTACTTATTAGAAAGAAACAAACACGCTTGAAAAAGTTTTTCTTTCCTGCATCGTGTTCGTGATTCGCGATGCATTGAAGTCAGAGACCCTTTCCAGCACCAGCGGTGAGGCTATATCTCACATTGATTTTATTTGAATTATGCAAGAAATATGAAAAGGCACAAAAATAACAATAACAATTTTACCATTCAAGTTTTATTTTTTGGAATTTTCAGAACTCAAAAACTCTCTCAAGCAGCTTTTGACTGAAATACCTACCTCTGTCAACAATTTTTACTCGAATTGGTAAAATTTTGGCATATACAGGGTGAGGCATAAACATTGACTGTTAGCAAATATTTTTTAGCCAAAAATCCTCAAAAAAGTAGCCCGTTT
>JAQFZX010001833.1:0-24726 GCA_034682405.1 Hydroisotoma schaefferi | reverse complement strand
GTCAAATGATACCGCGTCAAATGATACCTATTGTCAAATGATACCGCGTCAAATGATACCTAGCGTCAAATGATACCGCGTCAAATGATACCTATTGTCAAATGATACCGCGTCAAATGATACCTAGCGTCAAATGATACCTAGTGCCAAATGATACCGCGTCAAATGATACCGTGGGTACCTCTCATCAGCGCTCTGCTTTAGGGCAAAATGCATTGCAATGAAAATAAATACATTCTACTTACTACAACATACACTACGACTGTTTACAACTACCCTTGCCCTGCTACTACTACACATCTTCTGCTATGCACTGTTTCATCTCAGCTCTGCATTAGCTACTGCTACTACATAGGGCCACTCACTAAGAGAAGTAGCATAATTACCGTATTTCTGGAAATTACTCCCCCTGCAAATGACCCTGTTGAAAAATGACTCCCCTCCCCTAAATTACTCCCCCCGCCTTTTGCCCCGCCCCAAACCTTATAATTATGCTCAGAAATTAGATTTTTATTTCTAAGGGCTTGAGAAAGCAATTGAAACAGTTACTGTATTTCATTTTTTATGCGTTGAATTATTTTGTTTTAAATTCCATAAAATTTCATAAGTAATTAAAATTAGGTAAACGGATGCTCCATTAACGTTGGCTGAAGCATCCTTTGCCTGAACAACTGGACGGAGTAACATTTTCATACAGACGCCAACCGGATGGTTAATATTTTCTAATCAAAAGGAAGTTTTTAGATTCCGCTCAACGAATTGCGATTGACTTGTTTGAAATCGTGCAATCAGTTATCGGATATTCCTAATTTAAATCCGGCTAAAAAATAATAATTCGTCTAAAAAACAACTGTATGTTTGATAACAAACATTTATAATATAATTCATCCAATTCAAGTATATTCAATTTAAGACAAAATTGATTTTTATTACCAATTTCATTTTAAAACGAGCTTTAGTAATACAATTTATTAGGTTAAAAAAAATTGCCTTCAAGAAAAATCCCGAAAAATCAAAGGTTATTTTGGTTTGAACAATAACTCCCCCTGGAATAACTCCCCCCTCTAAATAACTCCCCCCTGCAAATGAGACCATTAAAAATTAACTCTCCCGGGGGAGTAATTTTCGGAAATATGGTATCATAAACCAATGCAGAGGGAAGATAGAACAGTATTTTCTTTATAATAATAGCCTTCCATGTGCACTAACATTATCGCTGCGACAGAAGTATAATGTAACGCTGAAGTTAACGCTTCAAGCAGGTCTTTTCATAAAATGAAAATTGTTATTTACGGTAATCATCAGGTATTACATTAGGATAGAAAAAGAACCAGAATTGAGTCAAGTCCACTATTATTGAATGACATCCGTAAAAGCATAGACTCTAACAAGTACAATGTAATGTAATTGGATTTCATGAGTTCTTTCTCGGAAACGGATTTTCGACATGGGCAATTTATAAATTCCTTCACAACTCACTAATAAAAAACTGCTGGTTTTCCTACTACTACTGATTGATTGTTATCAACATAACAAGCTCAGTGACATGTTCTATCTTTCTTCATTAGTGGCAAATAGCGTCATATTAGACCTAGCAGATGCGTATCATAAAGCCTCAATGGTATCTAATTAGGCCCCGGGGGCAAATTATACCGTCTTTTGTACTAACGAACATTTTATTATGGTTGATTGTTCCAATTTATTAAGAAATAGTTAACTTTCCTGTAGCACAAGACCCTTAGATGGAGATGAGGATGTGACATGATTTAATCTCACGGCTAAACACTACTTTACATTGCATATTGCTCCCTTCAAAAACAATTTAAAGCTGATATAATGAAGTTTGTTAATGCACAGCAGCAAGAACCAACCACCGGCTGTACTTAATAAATAATTAATAGTTATGAATAATACTATTAATATCTCGAAGGGAAACTGAATTTGCATGAGATTAAACATGAAACCCATTCGTAGTAAAAGGGTATTATGCATAAGATTACAGTTGGCAAGTTGAATAAATACGAAGGACCAGGTAGCTATTTAGTTTGAAGAACCGAGGAAGGTGGATTTAGATACTATCGAGGACAAACTCGTTAATTTAAACTACTTTATATATCCTGAGTTACGCTACTGTGTAGTGTACCATTATTGCATTAAGGAAAGGTAGTTATAAAAGCTCAGTCAAGCAAAACAAGGCATGTTTGTCGATCTTCACGGCACGCGGAGAAAGTGCACACACCAGGAGACTCGAGCAAGACATGCTTCGGCAAATTATATTCCAAGATTAGGAAGATTTCTCAACTTTGCGCCTCCTGCCGAAGCAAACAAGCTATTGGAAAATATGATGTACGGCGGACGACTAACTATTGCTAGATACGCTTGTTTCCGCTTTCGCTGCCTCCTTTTTGCCCATCATATACTTCATATTTCGTTCTTTAAATGAGAAATCACATTTTAAGCCACCTGATTACCTTATGTAAAAGACATTTTACGACCAGGCTTGGCATATAGTTTCATCACTTTTTCACGTGCTAGTTAAAATGAAAGGTAGTAAAGCGAATTGGAAGTTAATCGAGGCATCAATGTGAAAGATAATTTAGGTAAGCTGTGTTTCTGGAAAATTAGACTTTGCAGGTGCTTCTCAGTCATTAAACATCGGGTAGTTATTAGATAAATCTAGCATATTGGAAGAAGAGCATCCCTTAGAAAATCTAATATTATTATCACTAAGCCATTATAATTACTTTCAGAAGTAAACGATGATTAAACGATCCATGCAATACTATTTTGTTCATGACAAGAGTTGATTAGCGTGTTATTTTTATGAGTGTCTTCTTGGTTGTAAAGTTTAATGTCTAGTCCAAACTTGTTTGTACTTTAATATCCACTCTAAAACAGTCCAGACCATATCTCTTGGAGGAACTAGCACTCTGCTGGACTGGGAAAGAAAGTGAATCACAATTACAGTTGGATTTTAATTGGATGCGTAGACAGTTTTTCTAATCACTAAAACTATTTGGTTAATGTACTGTAATTCCCTGACAATAAGCTGTGGTTTGTAGCAAAAAATGATGTTTGAAGAATATTTAACATGGAAGAGATACCCCTGTTAACATGCAAAGGATATCCTGTGGCTTAATTAAAGAGAGCGGCTTATAGTCAGGGAATTACGGTATATAAATCCAAACCAAGTCCATACAAAGCACGACACACAAACACTGACATATTGTCTGATTGAAAAACATACTCAACAGCTGAAAAGCTTCTTGTTTCGAACAGTAAATAACCAAGTTATAGAGACAGTGTGCCTTTTACAGTTATATAAAAAAAATCGTATAAGCGGAATTAAATTATTATTTTCGAAAAAGTAGCTGAGGATTTCAATGGATTCACCATTCCAAACTACAAATAGACATGTCCAGATTTAGAAAGGAGATCTAAATCTGTTCTGCGGGTTGAATAGGGTATAAAGGTAATATTAATACATCTGCCACACACAACTCAGTGATCTAGGATAAAGTAGGAATCCGAAATAAAGAAAGATTAATGATGTTCCAAAGAAACTTTCCTGACGGGGTGGTTGGATTCATGCATTCCCTTTCTCTTGGAAACATTTACTTCTTTGATATCCGTATGAAAGTGTTCTTATCAGGGTAGGCATTCTCAGGTTGACATTATCGATAGAGAATGTAAAAGGGAAAAAGTTTTGAAAATAAAATATATATCTTGCTCTAGGAAACCGAAAAAAAATGGTTACAAACAAGGTTATTTCTCTGGAGAAAGATTATTATTAAATCCCGGAGCCTATTCATTCACGGCTCACTCAACACAATGCGATATGCCTAATGAAGCATATATACAGACTTATAATTCCAAGATTGTATGTGCCAATACTTTAGGGTATACAAATTATAATTCACTTAAATGAACGTTTTTCATTGAAGCACGAGCGTTGGATGAGAAGAGTAGAAGGGCATTTTTGGTAAGGTTGTCTGGTAGATTTATTCAGCATCCGAGTGGAATATTGATTTGGTTCAAGGCGTAAGCTAATCCTTATTTCAGTTAGTATCATAAATAATCATGCCTTGGAGATATCCGCCAAAGCCGTTTTATCAGGATGTCTATTTTTGAAGTGTTTATCATCACATCAAGGTTATTGATTTTCCAAGATGAGCTATTTAAAATGATAAACCTGTCCGTCAATATTCGGTCTCTATAAATTACTATATCGATTGATGCTCCATAAAATATAATTCATGAGCCATAAATTTGTACCGACCCCATTTGTTTAGTAAATCTAGTTTTTTCCCTGGCATTCCATGTTTATATTTAAAAGAAAACAGAAAGTTGTTCAAGTCACAGCCAAGTTTTGGTGTTTGATGTCAGTTTCTGGGATTTTACATTTTTCTGTAAATAAAAATGATTGTAATGGTGTCCCAGATATACTACGGAGACAAGAAAGCAGCATAAATCCCCGAAATGCTAAAGGCTATGTAAGCCGTATATCATTATTTCCAGTTTGCAATAATATGTACATTTGTATGGAATTGGTAAAATGGGAATGTGCCTTCTCTCTTTCCACTACTGTTCAGTATTGGTATGATGTGATGTGATAGCATGAGATTTTGTGAGGCATTGTCAACTTCAAAATTTACAACCAGAACCCGACCTCTTCTATTCACACAGACTAATCTCGACTATCCAGTCTTGAGAATGCCCTGATAAATTCTTTCAACCACATCATCCTTCAGTAGTAGTAGTAGTAGTAGTAGTAGTAGTAGTAGTAGTAGTAGTATACAACGTAACACGAAGATCCATTTCATTCCCTTCCATCAACCATTTCTAGTAATTGGATTTCTATGAATGAGCCTAAATAGCAATCCTTCATACAAATGATCCAGCCTAGTTTACTGACTTTAGAGCCTGAAGACAATTTGATGCACTACTTTTCTTATGGTTCTGTAAAAACTTCACCAGCTTTCAATATTCAACCGTTTACTCATTTACTAATTACTAATTACTTCGTAAGTACACCAGCCTTGAAATTAGCTTCGTGAGTTGAGATATATTTCCCATTCTTTCTACAAATGAATACACACACTGTGCTTATGGTGGTGAGCTAATCGTCAAAATTGATATTCTTCAAGTGCTACCTTGGGCATTATTCCAAGCTACACAGTCAGCTTTTACCCCCCTTTAGCTCGGTATTTGCATTGATTCGACAGATTATGAAATTATTAAGAGGGTACATACACTAGCATAATGGTTGATGAACATGCAATACACATGAAACACCCCTTTCACAGTGTTTCATAAACGATCAGTTGTACTGTTTGTATCAGGATTTGACTTGAGAATTGATTTATTAGAGTTGAAAGTTATTTTTGATACATTTACTACTTGAATTGAAGGCTGGAGACTGGAGAGTTAGGAGAATCGATAAAAAGGCATTTCATTCTGTTTTTTGTTATCACTCATCCTAATGTACAAGATGTACCTATTTTAAATGAAAATGATTTCACGTAGGCTTCGTTTTAACTCTTTAAGCTTGAACAGAGTTTTCTACTCTCCATCTCTTTCATTTCATGCTTCCTGGACGGAAAAGTCCTTCAGAGATCACGGAATTGATCAATTGTACAAAGTCAGGGAATCTATCTGTTTGTCGGTTTCTTAGTAGTACATTCCATGTAATAAAAAGCCCACCAACATGATTTTTACGCATTTTAGATGCTTCGTGTAAGTTAAAAAAATAGTTTTTTTAAAACTTACCTGGACTCTTGCTGCATACGTTTTAGAGGAATCCACAGATAAAGGTCCATTAATGCTATTGGAGGATTTAGCAGCATGACTCTGGTACAAAATTCGTGCTATGAGGCTGTAAAGTACTACGGACAGGATGAGAGGGATAACGTAAAATACAATCAAGTCCGTGAAGTAATAACCCAAGTATTGGTCTCGAGAAAGTTTGAATTCGCAAGTTTGTAGTCTGGAAAATCCTTTGTAGTACAGAAGGGACGTTGAGGTCAAAAAGAGCCAAGGGAAACAATAGATGAACGCAAATATCCAAACTCCAACAGTAATCCTTAGGGCTCGATTTACTGTGCAGACGGTCTGTGCCAAAAACGGTTTGCAGATGGCTATATATCTGAAAAAAGTTTCAGGAAATAGTAAGAACGCTTGGTGTTTTACTTGTAAGTAGAAAAGGTTGACATGGATTATTGTTTGTATTCATAGAATATTTGTTCAGTTAGGAATCGAGTTACATGGATATTAATCAGTGGTCAGTGGTTTCTTTTCTGCACGGGAAATGACCAATGAATGCTACCTTTTCCCTGCTTTTATGTTTAGTTGAATCAATTTTAATTTGATTACACATTATTTTATAAAAACCTACTTCCTGCAGCTCCATAAGGACCGGGTTTTAGGGTAAACTAATCCATAGAAAAGAACAAAACAAAGCCTTACGAAAAAATTGATAAGTGAAGTTGAGGACCAGTGTTCTAATTTGTAATAAATCACAATACAACATGATGTCATTTCCCAATCGATACGTAAAAGTAACCATTTTCGTCTCAAATACTCGAGAATGGTATTACATAGGCACACATTTGATTTGATAAGATTTATTGAGACTTCATTTTTGCATTCATTATAAATTCAAGATGAGGGGCAACCCCATAAAAAATGGGAAATATTTAACCTTACAAAACAACGTCATAATAGAAGACTTATACTAGGCAATTTCTTACACAGTATTGTGACAAGTTATTCCCAACAAGCTTAATGTATTTAAATTTATTTTTAAAACAGTAGAACTTTCTTCCTGTTCCTTAGGAAGATTGTTCCACAACGACAGCCCTCTCCACTTAAAAGTCCACCCCTGCACCTTACACTTAGGAAACATTTTATCGCTTTTGAAGCTATGCCACGAATGTTAAATTTGTAGAAGTCCAATTATAACTAATAGTAGGAGTGCCTAAACGTTCTTATGCTCCAAGATACTAATTAGGTACTTCATTGTATTTAAGAAATATGGGATATTGTTAAAAAAAAAACAACAAGAGCAACTTGTCAGAAACTACATTATCAAAAAGTAAAAAGTTTCTTACCTTTCTACGGTGAAAGCAGCCAAACTCAGGGAAGACGCATTGATCCCCAAATTTTGTGAGAAGATGAGCAAAGCACATCCTACGTCACCCCAAATCCACTGATTTCCCACGATATAGTAGCTAACGATTTCTTGAGGTATTGAAGCGATTAGTACGGCAGTATCTGCGATGGCTAGACTGACGAGGTAACAATTGGTAGGTGAGTGCATGCTTTTTGTTCGAGCAACCACAACCACTACCATTAAGTTTCCAAAGACCCCAACAAGGAAAATAATCCCTTGGAAAAGCGTCCCAATTATCCTATAAGAATAGGAAAAATACAATGGATCTTCACAAATAGTATCATTCTCATATTTCCATCCTTCCAAACAATGATCAGGGGAATAGTACGATTCATTCAGCAGATGATGACCGTTTGTGGTTTCTTCACTGTTCACGATTGAATTATATGGAGGACCTGAATTCAAACAATCGATAGAGTCTAAAGCGTCACTGCAATTGTACTCCATTGTTCTAGATTTTGTAGATCAACCAAAGTTTCAAGATCAGAAAGGGACCTGAGTTACACCTATTAACGTTTAGTTCAAGTGGTAGAGTGGAAAATAAAAGTGAAACTAACATTTATGTAAATTTCGCCTTGCGTTAAAATTACTTCCGGTCCTTCTTTTTGAATAAAACCTTTAATTTATTTAATGGTGAAATTATGAAACTGTAGTCTTTTAACTCTTATTGAAGTCAAGTTATATTTATTCGTGGTTGACAATTATATTAATCTCCAAATCGACACTGAGGACACTTCACTGAGATATTATTCACACGAATACCCCCCTCTACTTTTGCCCTTTGCAATACAAATAATGCATATGGATTGATAAATTATTGATCAAGCACTGATAAAATAAATAAAGGATACTATGACGGTAGTTCAGTGCTTGTAAGAACTAGTTTCCTGCAAAAATGTATGCAGTTGATGCTACTCGGTTAAGAAGGGAGATAGTCAACAGGCCCGTATTCTAACAAGGTCTGAACGGAGGTTTGAGAAAGTTCTTCGGTTTTAAAAGAGACATGGCCATGGGCATGAGGAGACCAAGAAGAGAAAGTGGGAAGAACGCTCCAGCTTTCCTTCCTCACTTAGTACGTTTTGTGACACAAAGAAGTAGGTCCACAAAACAGAGTTTTAGAAGTGGTTGTGTGTACTGACGTATAATGCATACAGAGACAGACTCAACTCCAGTTTTTTTTTGTAATCGACCACTCTACCAGTTTTTATACTTCACTAAGTTTGCTTTCAACTCCCTACACACGCAGACAAGATAAACTGGTCAATATTTTGAAGTCACTTTGGCAATTAACCCGATTAAAGAGTAAATTTCTTTTTACACTTATATAGTGAATTCACAGTATGAAGGTTTATCTATTTAGTTACTTGCTTCTGGTAGCATTAGTAAAAGCGATTTGATCAGATCCCAAGATTTTGTTCTGTGAATTCTGATGGCAGGCTTAACTATCGTATTATAAAAAGGAATGAGAAGTAAACCAGATGAATTAGACAGAAGCTATTATTGTGATTTCTTATCCAATCACTCCGATCCGACTTTACAGTCCTTAGCCATCCGCTTAAGTTAGAGCTGCAGATGTGAAGAGAAAGATTACCAGCATTTGCAGATAAAGAAATTCACTTTTGCGGTGAAAATGTATTCTGTCTGAGCCTCATGTTTTATTGATGCTACTCCCAGAAATTCAACCACCTATGTAGGTCGATTTTACAATAGGCAAGTCACGAAGAATATCAAGATGTATGTTGGTGGCTAGCTGGTGGGATTTTATTGCTTTCACTTCAATTTCGAATAAATGAATGCGAAAAGTGAGATGAGGTGACTTAAAAATAGTTTACTTTTCTCCTCTGATGTGATATCGGAAAAGTTACGTATGATTAATGATACAACAATTTGTACCCCTCGTCCATAAAATGGAGGTGACAAGAGTTAGGCAAGACAAGGCAGGACTAAAATTACAGCGAGGTCCGTGTTACCATTTGGGTCAGAAGGTTAAGATTAATTGATACATTGAAAGGGAGCTGGATATAAGTTGTCCCAACACCAGCAACTGCACTGCCACTTATAATATGGAGAAGAGTCTTATAGAAAGTTAGATCGTAAGCCAGTAATCTAAAGTATTAGCAAGAGACTTTATAGCATGAATCCAGTGTTTTCATGAACTTTGGTCCACTGCCACATGATTCGACATCAAATGCTGACTTTGCCATAAAACGGAGGTAAGAAAACCAGAGAAACGAGACCAGAAAAAAATACCACCTCATCCATTCTTTGCTCAATTAATGATCCATATACTTTTAGCTCCAATCTCGAGTCGAACGCCGCTTGACTTTCAACACATGCGGGCATACATACATATCCACAACCATACTTAGCATGTTTTCTAGGACACCAGATGCAACCAGCCTTGTATTATTGGCTGCTTGTTACCTATCATTCATTCCCCCTTGTTGAATTCAATTGACCATTTTATTACCCTTGTCTCTTGTCTGGATGGTCCTTGACAACTAGATTTGGAAAGTGCCTGATTTAAGCTTCTTGTCCTAATTCGATTTTACATTAATCAATGGTTCGACCGTTGTTGTTTTCCGTATAATATATGTGTACTGCAGTGAGTTCTACATCTACTATAGGGCATGGATTAAAAGAATCGCGTATCAATTGGTGCATGGATAACTTTGTTCTACCCGCAGTAAGAGTGGTTGTAATCGGGACTAAATGTACCCTTTACATTCTCCTCTGCCTTACTTTTAGCTTTAGCTTCAAGTCTAAGCAAATCTCAAAATGGTATGAGACTCAGTGATGCGGAACAAGTGACTTCTTACCAGTCATCTGCTGAGGTCAATCTTCAGTCATTAAGCTTAGAATCCCAATCGAATGTCAGAATATTATGCACAACGTTGCCGAATATTAAAGTACTTGGGTAGATAATGCCAATATTATGAAATAAATAATATATGGGGTTATGCTTGCAAATAAAGAGTGTTGACCTTTAGCAGTGCATGCTGCAAAACTGCGACGAAGAATATGCTTGCAATTGGGCCTCGAACAAATCATGCATAGAAAAAGTTTTGATTAAAGTAAGCGATGCCGTGCTGGAGATAAGGAGGAATGAAAGGACGTTTTCCTTGACTCAATTTAATTTTATTCCTTGACTTATCTTTTATAAAATACAGAGAAGAGCTCATTAATTTTTCTCGAAGGCATTGAAATGACAAAATATGCTTAATTTTAAGACTGTTTTGGATTGCATTAATGCCCATAATCTGTCAGAGATGATAGCATATTTGTACTGCATGGAACGCAAGCTCACAGAGAAAAGCTTTATTAAAGTAAGCATTGACGTTATCTTTGATTCAACTTATATTTTATTTTTTTCGAGAGCCATTAGCATTAAAAGCATACAGAGAAAAAAGCTTATTATTTTATTTTGCATTACGGCAAAATCATCATAACGTGTTTAATATTAGGACCGTTTGGAGGAAATTAAATGTCAAACTCCCATTTTTGAGATAATAAAACATGCTTGGACTGCATGGTCCTGATAAGCAGATTCCACACTTTAAATATACACCAACAAAAACAGGAAGGAAAGATGAAGGGGTGCGGGGCTAGACTGCACTTCAAAAACTACCCTTTGAGCCCTTCTTGGCTCCATCCTTCTGACGTATGGTTTTCTTTCGATTAATACCTTACTCCTTACTCGTCGTAGGTGTAAAGGCGCTTAAAAGCCCTGGACCCACCGTAAGGTTGGCTCCCTTAGGCTTAATTTAGGATTACCTTTCGACAGAAACCTCATACATTCCAGTAAGCGTACTGACCCCTAGGGTTTCCCTTTACCTCATCCCCTAAGGGTCAAAGTAGACTCTCTCAGTGTATAGCCTATCCCTATATGACAAGGCTAATTGGCTTGGAAAGCGTATTGCAAGTCAAACTGTACAGCGCGTTACAGAATGAGTCGCGAGCAGACACAGATATGCCGAAACTTTTCTAAATATTATAACGATGTACTTTACACACGCACCTTTTATCCTTTAATACAGATTGTAGTTTATGGTTGAACGATGTTTGGAGTTGCATTGTATTTGTGGGTTGGGAAAGTTAGTTCTGAAGTGCATTCCTAGACAAACAGAATGGGAAACGAGAAGTGGCTAAGTATTTTCGTCGACACGGTCAAGTTCGCGTGGTAACGGCTAGTAAGTAATAAAGGCTTCTAAAACATTATAGTGTTCCAATTCTGCCATGTACTTTACTCCCTCTTCAGTTGTTGGCTTTTGGCTTGTATGTTTTGAGGCGTGGATGACATATCGATATAAAACGATAGCCACCCATGCAGCGCAGGCGACACGGTAGGCCACATGCTGATGGCTTTTGGCTTGTCGTTAAAATTGTAGATGTGCTCCAGTCCAGTTCCATTAAGATTTAAGATATCCGTAAAACTGTTTGGTTCTTAGTATCATTTGAAATCCATTAAGTAAACAAGGTAATTTCTATCCCTACATAAAGCTAAAATTCAGGATAACAAGTAAAACTTGCATACGTCCTTCTAACATAAATTTTAAATGAGCTGAGTACAGACTTGCAATAATGCGCACAGTACAGTACGCTGGAATATTAGTATTTTCCAGGTTCACTTGACTCGTTCACATCAAGAACAAGCACATGCATGCCTCGGTGATCTAATATTTCACACTGAACTAAGACACAAAGCTACACATTTGGAATCGTCCTATAGAATTGGATCAGAGCTTTATTGTTTCTGCTATGCTGAACTTAAACTAAGACTAACCGTGAAAGATGAACCGTGTCTTTGATTGCACTCATCATCATTTTACTCTTATGGTGTATTGATAATAAACAAGTAATATAAAATGGATATTCCGCTATTCTCCCAGAAATATTAATATACCTTACCGACTTCTCATATCGGTCCATATAGACATTTAATCATGCCTCACCAGCCTACTGCCTGATTCTACGTGTATGCATGCTTTTTCACAACAACAGTTAAGTCTAGTCTGAAACCCCTAAACTCAAATTACTAAGAGTAAGCTTGGAATGCTAAATTGGACAATTTTGAAAATTAAAAGTTTCACGTAGTTCGCATTACCTTTACTCTAGTTCGAAATTAAAGTTGTAGTTCGAAACATTCCAACTTGAAACCCTGCGGGTGCAGCTGCCAGAGTCCATCCAAGAGGGTTTTAGGTATACGGTGCATTCCAAATAACGAAATGTGGGGGCCTAGCCCCCACACCCCCTGTTTTCGTACTTTTAATCCTGTCCGGCCTCTTTCGTACGCGCAGTATTGACTTCACGTTCGTTTCACGGATAAATATCCCCTCAAATTGTTCATAAATTTCTAGCCGTTGGGTTTTATGATCCCCACGGGTCCTTTACTGTCTCAACTTTTGCACTGCACCTAGTTAGCACAGTTATACCCAGTGTGCAAAGTTTCAGCCATTTTAGTCGGGTATGTTCTGAGTTATGCTGCGGACACACGGCATTTGTCGTTTCATACGCCCCTTGGATGGGCTAAAATTCAGCTCTTCAATATAAATTCATTGGCCAGCAATTCCTTCTGTTGAGAATTCACTAAGCCGTATGAGGAAATAGAAACCACATAAAGTAATATACCCTAAATGGGCGAGTCAAGTGAACAAGTTACGTACAAGGTTCTCTTTACTTGACTTTTCAATATGAATAATACGAATAAGGCTCTAAAAGTTGTCTCTACTGCTCGCATTACAAATCAGAAAAAGAAAGGGGATCTGCCTGGCGATATCCGTATCCAGAGTCCCCGGCATTGTCTCTTTGAAGCTAAGGCAAAAACAGCATACATAACTAATGTAGGGTAAAAGTGTGGGTTTATATATTCCTCCTAATTGTTTCTTCCCTTCTGCTCAAAGCATAAAATCTACAGCACCGTCCTGAAAAATATGCAATGCACTACCACACAACCACCATGAGTATTAAGTGTTATTCAGTGAAGTTGGAATTGTTGGAAGAACCTTTTTACTACATTTAGTCTGGGCCTATCTATCCCGTTGTTTTCCTTGTGAATAGAATGAATGGCAACCTTCGCTTTCTCCAGATTCGGTCGGTATTTTGGCTTTACTACCACAAAGAAATGTCTACGGCTAAGGCACAATTCATATCAAACTTGGTAAAGAAAGGAAGAAATGATGATTATAAAAGCCCTTTATTATCCCATACTCCTTCCTTCTTCACGATAAAAGATTGAAGTAGACGTAGCGTAGCTATGAAAGTCTATGTAAAAATTTATAAATGTTAACTTACCAAGCACCACACTAGGACAGTGAGTATCTGGTCTCCAACAAATACTGAAAGCATGAGCTGAATATAATAGCATTAACCAAACAAATAAGGAAAATCTATACGCTTTCTGTTTTAGCTACCAAACTACCGACCAAAGATGATCAGGGAAGGGAAATAACTTAATGCAAACAGAATCTTAAGTGATTAGACCCTTCGTTTGGTACTTCTATATTCATTTTAATGTTTCTAATATCCAGTGATGGTAGCAACCACGGCAGTTACTTTAATTAATCGGTATTGTAGATAGCCATCATGATTCTTGACTTACCAGGTGGCCATGGTTCACGCTAGGGTAGATGTACAAAGTTTAAAAATCCACGTCGTCAGCTCAGTAGTTGCCTATCAGAATTAAACCGCAGGAGTGATATAAACAGAAAGTAGTCTACAATTCCTTTCTTGTAAAGTTCTAGCTACGGAATAATTAAAATACATAAAGTAAATATACCATTGTGAAATCTAGTTCGAACTAAAACCCTTTGGTATCAACCTTTAATGACCTTTAAAGGGGTTCGTGAGAAAATCAAGTATTGTTCGGGGCATCAGTTGCATGTGCATGCAATTGTAATTTGTTATTATGTAACGAAGTTTCTTTTGATTAACTTCCTAATGTGTCTGCATGATTGCCTTGATTCGTGATCTGATCAGTAATCGTTTATTTAATTTTTGCCAAGTAAACATCATATAAACTTTTATGGAGTGGAAAATAATCATTCCTTCATCTCGAATAAAGACGTTTGTTCCATCTTGTTTAGGTTTGTCCTTGGTTAAAAAGAGCTTTTAAGTCTTTAAAGCTAAAGAACCTGAAGAATTAAGAGGTGTTTGGTCTAACAAGTTTTGAACCTTCAACTTCTCCTATTTAACCTATTCATCTTGGCAGTTAAACACACCTCTTTCAGTTTTGTAACAAACATAATCAATGCAGTCAAGCGGACATGAATACAGCTCAATCAACTTAAAGACAGACACTACCGACAAATTCTGATACTTAATATTTACATTTCTGTTCATTAAAATAATAGGCTTTGTAAATCTGTGAATATAACGTATGGTCCAATTAACTCTTAAATCATACAGACACAAAACATAGTTATAGATTAGGTGTACGCTCTAAGGGAAACTTAATTAAATGAACCCTCCCTCTTAACTTGATGAAGACTCATAATGAAGCTTTCAACAAGGATTAAAACCTCAAAGCAATTAATTAATTGAGTTTAAGACAAAATTACTCTAGTCTCTATTATTTTTCTATGTTGCACGGACGACACACAATGGAACCTAATTCCACTAAAACAACTTTTCACTATTTAGTTAAATTTTGGCAAAACATGGGATTTACGCAATTCTTATCAAAATAGCCTTTGTAGGTCTGGATGATGATTAAATATGTGGAAATGTTATAAAAAGTCTATTGTGTATAAATCACTGAAGTCTGGTGGAACCAGCAGAGAGCTAAATTGGGTTGTGAGGTTCACTTCACTTACGTCCAATTGCTGTCATATCCACGTCAGCTTTTCCTGCGTTCGATTTCCTTCTCTCGCGAGATTAAAGTTCTGTGGACATTGTCAGGCTTTATAGCTGATTATGTCGGTAGTCAGTATGCCAGTCACATCTTTGACTTTCAACCTTCCGTTTTAACACCTCCCTGGCTGTTAGCAGTTTCAAGAGAATCCGAAAGTGCCGTCGCTTTAATCCAGTCAACTAATATATATTGTTTATGTCGAGGGTGTTACATCCTGACAGTAACGTCTAGCTCAACTACATACACTCTCTCTAGCCGAGACGGTAACATCATGTTTTATGAATAAAAAACACGAGTGCATCCATTTGCGCAAGCAAGGTTTCATTTTACTGGGTACCCGTTTAAGGTTTTGGAGTAAAGAGGCTTTAATAGGGCTTAGTTCCTTTCAACATATCCAAATTGAAGGTAAAATTCAGTTGTCGTATTCCTTATCTTGTTGATGGGATTATCCAATTGATGGATACGCTTATGCAAATGTAAACTTTCTTTTTAAGAAATCTGGAAAACTCCTTTCTCGCTTTCATCGATCAAGTATACTTGTTGCGAGTTAAATTTGATTAAGGGTGCTCCATATGTTTATGTTTCTATCTTATTTGGCAAGGATATAATAATTTTAATAAGGATGAGCAACACAGTGAGCACTGCGCAGTAAAATAGTATTTCTTTGAAGGTGAAATACTAACATTTACTAGTGCTTAGTACATTTTATGGTTCCCGAAGTTATCTTAATTATTCGGTGCATCATTTAAATTGAAAAGTTATGCAAGGTTTTCTTTTAAAAATGTACATTTAGTTTATTCTTTTTGTTATTTATACGTTTCAATTCAACAACATGTAAACAATATAGGTTAAACAAGTAAAGCTCTAGCTAGGTAACATTTGACAACTACTAACTAACGATTGGTATTCATTCAATGTTTTCATGGATTTATTTAAACAACTACAGCAAGAAGGTTAACGAAGAATAATAACTATCAATAAAATCAGGAATGGCATAGAACAATGGCGAAATACAAAAGCTCTTCTACCTAGATCAATGTACAATTTTTTGAAGATATTTTGTACTAGTACACACATCCTGAAGTTTGTTGATGAAGCTTTGTCTATAATTGTATCTAGTCTAATCATTTCGGAGAGTAAGTGATGATGATGTTATAGCACCAGCCAAATTGTAGGTATACAAACGATTAAATTATAGTTAGGCATGGAACAATGGGCGACGTGCGCTTAATTGTTCTTAAGTTAAACAGAAAGTTGAGGGTTGAATAAAACGCAAAAGTGACTGCAAACCCAACAGAACATGGGTCGCCTAGCATATTTAAATAGATAACAGATCCTCTGTAGATGCTGTTGTAAGCTTAACTTTAAACTAAATAACTTAGCGTATTTTATGTTAACAACTTAATTATCATTAATTGATTTATAGCTATATGCAGATAACCTATAATTTACACTTTAGTAATCTTTCAACACTACTACCACAGAAAGCGATGTAGATTGTATATTTTCTGGAAACCTTGGAAGTAAAAAGTTCAAATAAATAAGCACAGAAGTAGCCTAAGCAGTTACATTAAAAAAATCAGGCTTAAATAAATTAAAAACCTAAAATTAAACAGATCAAAAAATGACTTTTAAGTTGACTCATATGCATATTCCTAAACATCTTAAAACGTAGACTTTACATAGGTGTAGCAAGTACAGGATATACTTTTAATTTTGCATGAAAAATTCAACGCGCAACCCTCTATATAGCGTTTAAATTTGATGTTTAAGGTAGACATGCGAGACCGTTAAGTAAACGGTCAGCCTCTAACTGACTGTGGCCCTTATTTTAGACGTTTAATCTCGAGTGTTGCATAAGGTTGCACATTGCAATTTCTAATCTTTGCTTGACTTTTTATGCAAAAATTCAAATTTATCGTGTGCTAGTTATTTCCATATTTTTTTATACTTCTAAGTAAGGGAATATTTGGCTTCGTTCATTCGTATACAACGATTTATAAATAAATTATTGGCTATTAAATAAATCATGCTTCTCGACGCTACCTTACTATAATATATCTGTCAAGTTAAAAGGATGATAGTTGATGTTTTAATTTTTAGCATAGAAGCCAAGAAATATAACTTTAAACGATTAAAATCCAAACGCATCCAGGGCAATATTGTCTGTATCCTCATTTTAAACTTGATAGAGGAATTTTGAATTAAGCTTTCTTCAGCTTACGAAGAATTTAATTTAAAGATCAGAAAAACATTAGGGGAAGTGATATAACATACGCCTTTGGCTTTCTTTGGCAGAAGGTTCTTAGGATCAGAGGAATGTGCAAAAATCCTTTGAAACAGTAAAATAAATGTAAGCTTAAGAAGTTGCGTCGGAATGAATTCGTTAGTCTTACGGAACAAGCAATAAGTCCTTAACTATTTTCATAAGCTAATAATACCCTAACTACTTTTAACAGTATGCGTTGTATGGTTGACTTTTCCAACTCATACGGATGCTTTCACTGTTTTCAAAGCATATACATCGTTCCTCCACTCTAAACTGTGTGTAACATGTATTGTGATCAGTTAGTATATTATTATTATTAGATTGTATAATGAGATGTGGCCTTAATCGCATATATTGTTCCATCAATTTTAATAATAGTGGAAATAAAAATACACAGTAAATAAATGTCAGTAAAGCCAGTATTTTAATATAAGTTAAACTGTAAACAACAATATAAATATTTATAACGACGTCTCCATCTGAATTTAACAATGTGGAGGATGTATTACCAGACCAGATTAGGAACAACGAAATGCAGAAAAAGCAGCCCATATCATTAAGAGACTTTTATAGTTATTCGTGGCTGCTAATTGCTTAACTTTCATTTTTTCAATATATTTCCCTGCTCTATTTTAAATTGCTAATCAGCTAGTCTAATAAAATTATACAGATTTTTTTTAACGTCACTAAACTAAACTAAAATCCATAGTAGGTCGCTTGCTAGTCGCTAGTCATCTTGCTTGTTCTTGTTCACAATCTTTGGTAATAAGAAATATCCTCTTAGTCGTTATAATCTATACAGACGTGCAGCAATAAGAACACATGCAATTCATGACATTAATTTTATGCATTTCGTTTTCCACGAAATTGGGGTTGTCTGGCTTTTATGAGTTTTTGGCTGAATATTATTGCACTGGCGTTTCAGCTCTTTCAGTAGCCTCATTACCAAGACCAGAACAGCAATATGCTTTTTTATGAGCATTAAATGTTGACAACTGGTTGAAATAAATGTCGCAAGACTTGCAGTATTTGACAGCACATGGCTTTTCCTTCTTTTGTACTGAAGAAAGAGTTCCTCTATCCTCATCTTCTACAGCAGCGGTGATACTCGATGGTGGTAAGACAGACCTAGTACTTTCCTGGTTACAGCTTTCACCTGGTTCGACAGTTTGGTCGTTTCCAGTACCATTTAGGCTATTCTTAAAGCTTGTTGATTCTTCTTGGCCTTGCTCATCCTTAGTTAGAAAACCGGGTGAGACAGCTATAGAAGATACTCCTTTCGTAGCGTTGCCAAGAACAGAAGACTTAGTAACCTCCAGGATACCAATTTCGATACCATCGACTTTATTAGCCCTCCCTTTGCTACTTAACTCGGTAAGGATAGTGTCAGCTGCGTCTTCGGGAATCTTGTGCACCGCTTTCATATGTCTAATTACATTGCCTTTATAAGATGAGCTGTAGTTACATAAGCTACAATAACAGAGCTGATTGTTATTTTCCAATTTTTCCATATCAGTAACGGAGCCTCCGGTTCCAGCTAGAGCAAAAACTTTCACATCTGGTATTTCATCAGGAGTAGACTGTTCTGGCAAATTGGGAGAAGCAGAGGATGTGCTTACAACGTTTGCAGTATTTGAAGAATGATTTAATTTGCTGCCTTCCGTTCCCATCCTATTTACGGTGTCGTTTCGGTGATTTAGCTCTAAAGTTCTGGTCTCTGAAAGTGATGAGTAGGATTTATTTGAGGGTGGAATTGGAGTTGTGGTTACATTTTGTTCCAGATCATTTGCCGTAATGCAAGTCATATACTCGCCTTCAAGTAGATCAGAAACTCTTTTGTCGAAATGAGTTCGGATATGCGTTCGCATTCCGCGTAATGTATTGCCTCGATAGCCACAGAGGAGACATTTGAAGGCTCTTATTCCGGTATGGACTTCCAAATGCTTTTGGGCAGCACTTACAGTTGGACTGTATGTGTCACAGCAAGGGCATTTCCATCCTACACCTCGCCCTTCACCTCCACCGGGGCCAAGCAAAGGTACCGGATTCGAACCAGGCTGAAGGGAACCGTTACTTCCTAAACACACTCTGCTGTGCGAATTCAGTTGATCCTCTGGGATGGCCAGTTTACATTTACTACACCTCAGCAACCCTTTATTACTCATTGTACCTCCTTGAAGATTGTGTCCCATTTCTCTGGCATCTTCAACCTTTACACCTGCTACCTCATCACACTCACTGTTGGGCTGGCTAGCATCGGGTTTATTCCTTTTTTTCGTGCAATAAAAGGATTGATGAGCCTTGAGATTGTCGGCTGTGCTATATTTCACTCCACATTGAAGACAGGGATGTTGACTACTTCCAACAGCCTGTCTGTCCTTATTGTTTTCTTTAGGGCTTGGAATTGGAGATATGGAAACTGCAGAAGATTGAAAAGACTGAGGGGACCTGGATTTCGACTTTGCAGGGACTTCAAAAACAGAATGTTGGATAATTTCCGAAGAATTGGAGTCGGTAGACTTCCTTGGAGCTCGAATGCCTATTTGGGAGTTTATAGACGCCTTTCTTAGCGATAAAGAGACAGGTAGACTGACACACTCATCGGGATCCATGTCACTTCTAGCAGGAGACGAGCAAGAAGATATTCGTGACTGATCCTTACCCCCACGGTTTAACTGGACATCCTTTTCACTACTACTTTTGGGTGAACTACTAGAAACCCTGGCAGCGCAGTAGTGCTCCTTGTGAACCAGATAGTTTTCATGCTTATAGAAAACAATGTCACATTCTATACATTTTGAGTAGCCCCGTTTCATGGGAATTTGCTGGTTTTGTTGATGATGTTGTTGGTGTTGTTGTTGCTGAATGGACTGTTGGAGGTTAGATAAGTAAACGGGATCAAACATTTTCATCAAAACCTCAGGATCTGCCTGAGATAACGCCTGCAGTAAGACTGGATTAATCCCAAGGGGAGATCCTGAAGCTGATCTTGCATTCATTAGCAATTGCGGGTTTAATTTAGCTAAACTTTCGCTAATATCTGGAGAGGCAGATAACAATAAATTGTTGATACTCTGAGTTGCAGTTGCAGTAGTAAGTATTGCACCCCCAGGCAACTGAGTCGACATAGGACTCATTTTACCTCTTCTTCCTCGAATTTCTCCCACGCTATTCCTACCCTCTTGATGTTTTCCCGTACCCATTAAACTAAAGTCCACAGCTCCTTTCTTGTACCGCATATCTGTTAGATTCATGGATGGATGCAAGCCCATAGCCATGGCAGAAGATGACTTATTTGAACTGGTTGTGCCTTCATGGTCTAATAGTGAGGAAGAAAGGCGAGTAATCATCCCATTAACTTTTGGTTCACATAAAGCCGGAGGAGTGGAACAGGAACTGCTAATTGAAGTTGATGAAGGTCTTGGAGTCCGTTTACCACAACTTCCACTCCCCACCGATTGCCGTTCCGATGGACTGCTTATAAGTTCTCCCTCCGGTTGAAAGTCGACAAAAGAACCTTCAGGTGGTAAACGTCGCCCATTATTAGTCTCACCTGCCATAAGTAACTCTTGTGACTGGTCTTCACTGTGATTCCTACTTCGGTAAAAGACATCTCTGTTTTCTTTTTCCTCATCTCCAACCATTTCTTTCTTGACATAAGTTCTGCGAAGCGTGAGATCAATGGCTGGCATGTTCTCATCATTTTCCCTTTCAATTTCTGGTCCACCGTTCTGATTACTTCCAGCGTCTGTATTCTCATCGGAGCCGGTTGACTTTTTTTCTTTGTAAGATAAAGACTCATTTTCCACCTGAATATTCGGGTTATTGGGATTTGTACTTGGTGAAATGCTTTTTCTCCCTATTCCGTCAGTAGACTCGGGGCTCAGAGAATTCTGCGAAGATGGTTTGCTTACGTTAGATATTTTTCTAAGAATATCTTTAGGATCGTTAAAGACCAAGTGAGCCTGACTATTTGGCGAGATATTGGTTCCAAGGGGGATACTCGAATTTCCGGTTCTGTCATTCTTGTATGAAGAGGAGTTTGAAGAAAATGGGGATTGGATATAAGGGGCCATTCCACCTAACTGCGACCCTGGAGACGGGGAAGGAGCTGGCATTGGAGCTGAAGAATAAGGAAGTCCTTGTACAGACCCATTTGGGAGGACAACAAGGGCGTTGTGAGATGGGATGACATTTCCGGGTAAAATACTGGCAGCTTGGATATAGTAATATGGCACGATGATAATTGGGCTAGTTGGTAGCACGACGAAGGGTTGAGATGAAATAGGACCTGGTGTAGACAATGGACTTCCTTCTGAAGGATTGGGAGATCCAGAATTTTTTCGCACTGAAGTCACAGTGATACCACTTCCAAGTTCAACACCGGATTGGCCTTTCACTGGAATTGGTATTGGTGTTGAAGAGCCTGTGGCCTCTTGTTGAGGTTTGAGAACATGTCTAGTCCGACAGTAATATTGTTTGTGAACTCTAAAGGTTTTTAAAGATGAAAATTGTATATCACAATCTTGACAATATCTTTCCAATGCATTTACACCTTCTGGCAGATTCTTATTCATTCCTATATTGGAACCTGGTGTTTGAACAGTTGGATTTGTAGAATCTCTTCCAAGCGTTGTCTCATCGTTTGAGTTGGTTGACATCTGAATTGAGGAAAGTGGTGGTCCTGAGTGCATTCTCATATGGCGATTCAGGCTGACTTTTTTGTCTGCACTGTAGGAGCAGTACATACAGGAGTAGAGTTTTCCTGTTTTTGAAATTTTATTTGCATGGAGTTCTGAGGACTCTTGTGAAGCTCGTCCTGTTTCAGAAGTTTCCATCGACTCGTCTACAACCCTGTCTCGAACTTCGTCCTCGCTTTCTCTATCACGCTTTTTCCCTCCTTTAAATGTGTTTGGGATGGATTCAGCCTTAGAATCATCATCGCCCTCGGCTCCCTTACTGCTCTCATTTCCTGTTCCAGAATTAAAATAACATTAATTGATTCCTATTTAACATTCATTATTGTCTATTTTATCAAATTTTGTAGGAAACGTTATGATCTTCCGGGTGTCGACAATATGTCGCTAATCGTGACTACGACTAAGCGATTTTTTGGCTGAATTGCGACTTCAGATTTACTATACTTGCGACATTAGGATAAAGTTTGTCATAAAAATGTAATTCTTGTAGATTTTAGAAATTGAAATAATTACAAACTTTCTCTTCAAATCTCTTCACAATTATAAAGTAATCCTTCATCAATGGAGAAGAGTTATAATGCCGTTTCTATTCAATAGGAAAGTCCTTGTATTCGCTCACCTAAGTCTCTCCGAAACGAGCAGTAATAAGTTTGATGGGCTTCCAATGTTCTCGCTGAACTGAATTTTATGTTGCATGGCTTACAAACATAGGCAGGTCCTAAAATATAAAAGCAAAGTACTTTAATGCTATTGAAAATTATTTATGGTAAGTAAACTTTCATGCTGAGTTAAAATGGATTTTCTCGAACACAACAATCGACTCTGAAAAACTCACTACAGCTACGCTAAAACAGTTTTCGAAGAGATAATGGCAAATGCAACATTTGGTAGTCATCACTTTGACGAATATCAAATCAGACATTATAAAAAAGTGACAAGGAGAAAGGTGAAAGTAGAAAGTTTCCGTATTTTATGCTTACGGAAAAATTGGGCCAACCCACATATTCATTAAAAAAGTATACTTTATTTTACTGATATTGATTTAAATTGCTGTTGTTCGTGAATTGGCTTAAATGTATTATTTTTCAATTTAAGTAATTTAAAAATTATTGCATGGATGCTAGTTATCCTGCTCAGCATTTCATAACAGTATATGAGTGATAACAAAAGCATTAGGTATTATATATTTTTTCCATTTATTTTTTATTTCATTTTCGAACCAATCAATCCGTATAACCTCTACACATAAGTATGTATCTTTTAGAGAAGACAAAATTGAAAGGGTTTTAAGAGTAAACTGTATTAGGATAAACCTTTTCACTTTTCACTCTGAAAAAGCAATTTTCTGAAAGAGAATCTATGGATAAGAAGCAGTGATTCAATAGTGAAACTAAATATCAACCTTGTAGTGCAAGATATATTCCGTTTCACGTTAAGAAGTAAATCTTGTGCCTGTATTTACACTGAACGACGAGACTGCTTAAAAATGCTCTTTGGGGCAGATGCTCATCAATCAATTTTTCGGGAGCATCAACTAATGTAGCGAAGTAACGAGCATATGCAACATGTATATAAGTACTTACCGCTCCTAGAATTCTCAAAAGATGAGCCTGTTTTATCAATAGTAGCAGAAGACGTTGCATGCAAAGTTTGTCCTGGTATTACAGATGTGCCTCCGATATCACTGGGAACAGTAGGAGGCATAAACAAAAGCCTTGCAGCATCTGAAAATAAATTGAAGTAATGCTTAAAACAGTGTGTTCATTGGCTAAAGATGTACAGTAGTGAAATCAATTTTGACGAATTTGGCCTTTTCAGTTCAATTTATGTATCCGGGCATCTACAAAAACAAATAGAAAGTCGGGATCACGTTACTGAAAAGATTCTGAGAGTTTATATAATTTGGATAGGTGTCAAACCCTTAAACAAAAAAGTATATTATTAGTGATGACGGCATTGCAAATGGTATAGGATGCATGTAGGATTCTCAGTCAGTGTGGCCAGTTTCTTTTGTGGCAAGTAAAAAAAAATTACGTTGTTAAGTTTTTTAAACGGCGTTTTTCAGAGTGGCAAGAAATGAAATTCTGAAAATTTATAACGGCCAGTTTTCCAAAAATAACATTTGTTAGTTGCAATAGTCTCTGACTTAAGTATTTGGAAATTCTGATATTAATGTATTGTATAGCCTTTTCATAATCTACTAATAGTCTCCGGATTCCATTTTCATAGGCTTATCTGATGTATTTTAACATAAAACTTTTGGCACGTAGCATGCAGCTTATCAGTAAGAATGGTTGGATGAAAATTGGGTGAATGAACAAGAAATATGACAATATGCGGATTGAGTTGATAAGCTAATCATTTTTCTTGCCCCTTTAACTTTAAAAAAATTGTAATCTTGCCACTTTAACCATCTTGGTTTTGAGTTTTGAGTTCGAAAACCTGTCACTTTGTTACTTGCCATTCGGACCGGTAACCGCGTATAGCTAGCTACATTGAATAAAAATTTCTTCATTCATGAATGTATTTCCGCTGAATTTCTTGAAGGAAGATGATAAAATCTGTATTGTTAACTCATAGCACGAATCTCACCATTTCGAATAGCTTGTGGAAGAAGATGAAAGTATGGCAAAGTTTGCAAAAGTTGCTGAGATGATACGGGGCTGGGAGATCCATTAAGTTCCATACCCGGTATTTCAGGAGTTCCACTCCGACTAGTTATGACTCCTTTTCGCCG